>JAHWFP010207368.1:8073-29171 GCA_023313725.1 Lithobius niger | reverse complement strand
AGTTAGTACATGGGTAGAGGAGTCTAAAAATCCCGGGTCATGCCCCCCGGCCCCCCCCCCCCCCCCCAAAAAAAAAAAACAAACAAACGGTTTTTTGGTTGTAATCTTTAACCGTCAACAAATCAAAAGCATAATGTGAAACAAAAACGTTCAGCACATAAAAGTGATATACACCTTCACGTAAAAGCAACCCTTGAACCCCAAAATCGTATTTGAAAGTATATAATAATATATGATTTATTGCACCAAAAGTGCAATAGGTGAGAAAGGGTCAGACATGCTGGCAACTAACAGCGCACCTAAAAAGAAAGCAAAAGAAGATGTCACTGCAAAAATGTTAACAGCAAAAGCAATTGGCAATTTGTATGGTAGTCAAAATCAAAATTAAGTTTCATGATGAATCACAATCCTTATCAAAAAAATGTTCTGGTCTCAAAAGAAACCTTCGTAGGTTTAGGCCCCCCAAAAGCCTCCTAAAATGAGAGACAGAAGGCGCGGAGACAAGGTCTTCGGTGAGAGAATTCCAAACCGGAACCACACGGCAGGAGAAAAAAAACTTCCGACAATTTAACTTGAACCTAGGCAGGACGAGTTTTAGGCTGGTGCCACGCGTTTTTGTAAATGTTTGTAAATCAAATAGAGGCAGGTCAAATGGAAGTAAATGATGCAGAATTTTATAAGTGAAAAGTATCACCCTTAATTATCACCCTTAATTTGAGCAAAAGCTCTTTTTTTTCAATTGGTTGTTACAGGAATTTTCGTGTTCCAAGTGCTCTTGCAAACCCTCTAATAGCTCGAAGCGGACATGCTTAGGATTTTCTGAAAGGGGGAAACAGTTCTTTACATCAATTCTCACACGAGAACTGTTCAACGCCCATTTAAAAGTGAAGAGGTAATGGCGTAGTGGCGAAAGCGTATGATGATTTTCGAATTCAACGTTCTCTCGCGAGCCCTCTAATAGCCCGAGATGGACATGCTTAGGATATTCTGAAAGGTGGGAATCTATTCTTTCCATCAACCCTAGCTGTAAACGAAGGGAACTTGCGTCAAAGTCAATTACAAATTTTTAATTATATAATCAACTACTCTATAAACTGGAACTCAACGGTTTTACTGGCGGGTTAAACTGGAATGCTGCCTTTATTAGCATCAGTTGCAGCGGATCCAGATTCAGGAGTTACCAGCCACCTCCGCTGAAGTTATATGAGCGGGGTCCCACAGGGCTCTGCATTGGGGCCATTGCTCTTTGTAATCTACGTCCATCCTGCATCCATCCTTCGATCCAAAATTTTAAATTTGCTGGCAATCTTAAACTTGGGCATACCATTATCACAGCTCAAGATAGTTTGGAACTTTCCTCCGAGATAAAGCATGTATCGAATGCATCTCTTTCAGTACATAGGGCATAACAATTCGAAACTGTCTTACTTTCTAGAAAATCAGTGCTTGCCCGATGTGACTGAGGTTCGCGACGTGGCATTTTGCTTTACTGCAGTTCTAAAGCCGACAGTTTGCTGCCGTAAAACGTCTGCACTTGCTTTCACACATCTTGCAATTGTAAATCGTTGGTTTACTTCTGGAAACATTAGCACAAAGGTGTGGCGTTTAAGGTCTATGATGACCCTGCTCAAGTATGCCAGTCCTGTTGGTCTCCTTACCTGCTGTCTAATATCGATCAGCTTGAAACTATTCAACGCAGGTTTGCCAGTAGTCCTTCTCTGCGTGGTCTCTCGGCTGAGGACTAACTGCGTAGGCTCACTCTGGATCATTTGAAATTACGCCCGGCTTTGGGCAGAATAAATACTCTAGGGTCTTCTCGTGATCAATCTACCCATTTCTAGCTCAGCCTTTCATCATCACTCAAGACATTCACTCAAGTTGCGCCAACTGGATTCCGGACTTGATTGTAGGAGACATTGCTTCTCCCTCCGGGTAGTGCCTGCGTGGAATTTCCTGACTGAGGAAGCTGTAGCCGCAACTACTGTTACGGTTTTAAACGTTGCTTGAAAAAATGCCCGACTCCAGGTTTCTCCTGCGTTATTATTGAATTTGGTCGCAGACGGGTTGCTAAGCACGTTGCGTCTAGGCACCTTTTTTCTACGTCTACATACCTTTTTTTTCTT
Source organism: Lithobius niger (assembly GCA_023313725.1). Lineage (NCBI taxonomy): Eukaryota > Metazoa > Arthropoda > Chilopoda > Lithobiomorpha > Lithobiidae > Lithobius > Lithobius niger. Next base: position 27,048 of record JAHWFP010207368.1, on the reverse strand, counting down.
TCTAGGCGTCTACACACCTTTTTTTTTCTTTCTCTGTTTCTTTCTACGTGCTATTTTAATTTTTTTTTCCAGGGTTGGTGGAGGGTTCCCCAACCCTTCCAATCGCCGTACCCCCTTAAGTGGTTAAACATTTATTATTATTATGATAAATTTGTTACGTCACGTTTTCGAAACACCCCTCTCCACCCCCTGCCCACGAGTCTAAAATAACGTGTAAAAGACATAACGTTTATTTAACTGATTGGTTGGGTTCAAAATTTCCTACTACAAGATCCTCTGGGTGTGGAACAAACCCTCGCAGGGCCAAGCCAAGAAATTATTAAAGGGGGTACAGATGGTCATTTAACGCCCCTCCCTTCCTTATTTTTCTGCTAAATTTATTTTGAACGAGAAATTTTGACGCGCTCCCGACCGAAGCCATAGCACCATAAGTATAACTAGCAGAGTTACTCGCTTCGCTCACTCATTCAGTGTCGTCTCGCTATGCTCAAGGGCATTCTTGTTGCCGCTGTTATGTTGCTGACAGACATATCACAATGCTTCAGTTCAAAAAAACAAATGCTTAAAAGACGAAACATACGTCCTGACCCGAACCAGGGTCCCGACCCCGTCCCCCGACCCAGAGCGCTACCCCGAATCGAACACTGGCTAACAGCAGCAAATTTTCGCTTGTTTCACACACGTAAGAATTTATTGCTTACAGATTTGCCTCATTAGTGTTTTTTTTTCATTTGCAGTGGTCTGTGACCCCGATTCCGAACACTGGCTAACTAACGCTGAGTTTCGTTCGCTTTGCTCACTCAATCAGCGTATCCCCCTTCAGTCACTCCTTCATTGGTTAGCGTAAATATACTCTATGAAGCTTCAATTGTTTTACATTGGTTTAGTTATGCCTTTCCCCAACAATCAAACGAGTTCCCTTTTCCCATTCCCATGCACTGACATTTGAATATTTCCATGGGAAATAAATAAATACGCCTATGTAGAATAAAGCTTTAGCCGGCTGGCTTTGTCAGTTTGCTCCTCCTTTTTCGTTTGGTGTCTGAGATGGCAAATTGTGGAGTATGGAAAAAGAAAGTAGTTAAAACTGATGAAGACAGTATACAGTGTACAATTTGTGCTGCGTGGTTTCACGCATGTAAATGCTTGAAATTTGATACTGCTATGTATAAACTGTTGACGCATTCCGAAGTTATTCCTTGGTTCTGCCGACATTGTAGGGAAAATCTGGTGGATACACATTCAAGTTTCAAGGGTATACAGGCGGAAATTGTGCAAATTATCTTCTTTTGACTGATATTAAGAATACTATTACTGCCAATACAGACCGTCTGGACAAACATGAGGACCTGTTGGCAAACCATGCTACAGAAATTGAAAACTTGCAAACAGACGTGAACAACTTGAAAAGAAACACTGGTGGAACTGAGTACGACATTAATAGTGACGTTTGTGACAAAATCACCCAAGAATTGGCAACACGACTTAAGATTAAGAATAATCTTATGGTTTTTGGTTTAAATGAAACAAAGAACGACCTGGAGCATCTCTGGTCAACCTTGAAAGTTACTGTGGATAGCACGAATTATACAGCAACACGGGTTGGTAAATACTTGGAAGGGAAAACAAGACCTATACGGGTGACCATCCTCTCCGAAGTGGTAAAAAAAAGTATTCTTCAATCAACTAAGCTACTGAAACATTCACTGGAATTCTCTAAGGTGTATATAAAGCCAGACTTAACATTCAAACAGCGACAAGCAGCTAGCAAAGCACGTGCTAAAGCTAAAAAAAACAATATTTGTGATACTACGGGAGCTTCGACAAATTCTGAGAATGGTGAAAATTTGAATAATAAAAAAAACTGAAGCCTAGGCCATACATTGAGCACAAGTTTCTTCTTATCAATACACAGTCAGTTTGTAATAAGCTGAATGAGCTTTTTGTTGCGTTAGATGAACACAAGCCTGATGTATGTCTACTTACCGAATCCTGGCTCAATTCTAAATATAACGACTCGTTCATTACTGACAACGGCTACTATGTAGCTGGGCGTAAAGACCGTGGGTATTCTTCTGGCGGTGGTGTTTGTGTTATTGTGAGAGACGAAATCAAAACCGTGACTTTACCAATACAGTGCAACCTCTTTGAGGCAATTGGTTTGATTTTGCTTTTGTTGATTTACAGACCTCCGAATAGTAGCGAGGAAGTGGACTTCAGAATCGGTAATCTTATTTCACAATACGCCGACCATTCCTGGCATCTCATTACTGGAGACTTCAATCTTCCTAGTGTGAACTGGGCTAGACTCTCAGCCACTGATAAAGCTGATAAACGTATTTTGAATTGTGTCATCAAAAACTCGCTTTCTCAATTGATTGAATTTCCGACGAGGGGTAAAAATACTCTGGATCTTGTGTTAACAAAAAACTGTGACCGTATTTACGATGTTAAAGATGAAGGGAAATTTGGCCTAAGTGATCACCAGTTGATTAGTTTTAAGCTGGCAGCTGCGAATGCTGATGCCCTGTACAACCGAAGTTTTACTATAAGTGGAATTTGGTTGATGAAGAGTTTGTTCAAAGACAATATCAAATGGGTAACTTCGAAAATTGTACCCCTGCCGCTGCTTGGAAGAACTGGTATGAAATCACTAGTTCTATTCTTGATAGATGTAGTTATCCTGTTAGCTGTAAATCTGCCAGAAGGCTTGTCTGGATGAGTAGTGACATTCAGGCTGCTATTAAACTCAAGAAAAAACTTTGGAAACAGTACTGTTGTGAAAAAGAAAACCCATTTTGTGTTAGTGCGACGGAAAGCTTTGAACGCTACTCTAGAATTAACAAGTGGATTGTGAAAGAGTCAAAAATTCAAAAAAGGCTCTTTGAAGAAGCCCTTGCTACCAGCAGTGTTAATGATACTAAGCCATTTTTCAGTTACATTAGGAAATGCAATAATAAGATCACTAATGTTGGTCCCTTGTTGAACTCTGAGGGGGATGTTACTGTTGATCCTTTCGATCGTGCAAATTTACTAACCTCTGCCTTTACTGGTGGGACGCGTAAGGATGTCAGCTTTCACAATTACAACTATACTACAGCTTGTTGGTGTGTACCACCATTAATTATAATTGAATGCCATGTTTCTTTTGCAATTCGGCGGGCTAAACATTCTGGTCATGGTGGTCCAGAGGTATCCCGATTACTTTTTTCAAGAGATTCTCAGATGTACTGGTACCTTTCTTAACAAATTTGTACAATAGATCTGTGCAAGATTCGTATGTGTGCCCATACTGGAAAAAAGCACTGGTTACTCCGAATTTTAAAAAGGGAGACCGTCTCGAACCAAAAAACTATCGGCCGATTTCAATCACCTCACATGTTGGTAAATTGTTCGAGCGAATCCTTGTTGATCATCTTGACTGTTATTTGGAAACTTACTCTCTATTGGACTCTGACCAACATGGTTTCCGTAAGGGACACTCTACTATTACTAATTTAATTTATTTTTACGACTATGTCTTCCAATGTGTTGATAACCACGAACCTATTGATCAAGTTTTCTTTGACTTACAAAATGCTTTCGGTGAAAGTGACTTCTCAATTCTGGAACGTGTCTTAAGTGAGGTTGGCATTGTTGGACCAATTGGTAAATGGATTATGGAATGGGTGACGAATCGTAGTCAGGCTGTTGTCGTCGAGAATGTGATTGCAAATTGGCAGCCTTTACCATATGGTCTCCCACAGGGATCCATTCTTGCACCCAAGCTTTTTCTTTTGGTAATCAAGACATTTGCTTTTGACAATGGTGTGCGTTACTGTAAATTCGCCGATGACACCAAGGCTTGTGAAAGGGCAATTCTTTGTCGTGATTTTCAACATTTTATTGATACTGCGCAGGCTTGGTGTTTGAATTATTGTATACCAGTTAACATTTCCAAAACATTTCCATTTTGGTAGGGAGAATCTTTGTAAGACTTATTTTTGGGACAATCAGGTATTACAGCCTGTTAATGAAAATATGGATTTGGGAATTTTTATTGATTCTGACCTCACATTTAAGAGTCATTGTACTAGAATCATTGGTAAGGCCAATTCTCTCATGTACCAACTTAATCGTTCCATTAGTTCTAGAGAACCACAGGTCTACTTAAAATTGTTGCTGTCGATCATCAGACCAATTTAGGAGTATGGTAACCCATTCTGGGATGCATTGTACATGAAAGACATTATTGCTATTGAAAAGGTCCAAAAGCGTGTCACCAAGAAAATTACTGGTTTAGCTGATATTGGATATTCCGAAAGGTTGCTACATCTTCAGCTTGCGACTTTGTGGTGGCGAAGAAAGCGTGGAGCGTTAATAATGATGTTTAAAATTATACGAGGTATAAATTGGAGTTTTGGTAACAATCTATTTGTTTTGAATGAACGCTCTGAACGGGGAAATAACTGGAAGGTTAAAGTCTCGCAAATCCATTACAACACGACTAAAAACTCTTTCAGATATCGGTTGGTAAACTTTTGGAACAAGATACCAAGTGAAGTTGTTAACTGCCATTCCGTGAATGGCTTTAAAAATGCCCTAGATAAATACGTTTCTGATGGTAGGGAAAACCTGCCCTTTGCTTGGCCACCTAAACTTGATTGCTGTTATTGATTGGCTTATGTATGGTCTTGGGGTACCTACTTGGGAAGTGTATGGATGTAAAAAAAAAAAAAAAAAAAAAAATTATATTTTTTTTATTGTTCGACTTTGGACTTTTATATCCGCGATTTTAGATTGTTTTGTGCAGGTTATGCTGGATATTTTGATTTTTTTTTTTGTTGGATATATTATATATGCCTCCCATTACTGGGAACTATATACGAAATTGAAATAAACCTAAACCTATGCTGCAGTTTCGGTAAAACCGAAACCAATTTCCCTCCTGGCAATAGACAATTTCCGCGTAGTCTAACTAGGTCCAGGAGCACCGACATCCAGATCCTGCTTTATTCTGCCATGCTCATCAATAATAAATACATTTTTTCCAATCCATATTTAATCATATTTATAATGGCATCGTTGTACTGCAGGGGATTTATGCTTTAATTGCCTCTTTTTACGTTGATCACTTATTGAATCAAACTCTTTTCTGGTGCTCTGGATCTCCCTTACTGACACGAGTTAATCGTTTTAAAATAAAAAAAAAAATACTAGCAAGCATAAATAAAATGCAAACGAAAGTCATGAATTATTGACGCAAGATTGACATTTTTTTAGGTGTGGGGGTGAAGAGCGCGCCTGGATTTGGTCAGCCTAGCGGTAAACCGGTCTCTATCTCCCAGTCTAGTCTACGTTTGTGAAAAACCATACACTCATGATTTAATGATTTTATCCTTGCTTTTTGTCTAATTATTAAAAGTGCTATTATTTAGGTTTTTGTTCCAATTTTGGTAGCGGTTTCGGTTTTGGCTGAAACCAATTTAATGGTTTCGGTAGTTGTTTCGGTTTCGGCCGAAACCAAATCTCCAGTTTCGGTAGTGGTTTCGGTTTCGACCGAAAGTGAAAAACTTGGTTTCGGTCGACCACTACATAAAACAACCCCCCCCCCCCTCCATCCCCATGTTGCAGTGGTTTATGCTAGCGGTTATGCTTCGTTTTTAACAATTATTTTTAGCTGGCTGATACACGCTGATTGAGTGAGCGAGCCAGTCTGTGTATTTTTTCGCGCTTTGAATATTTATCGATTTTCACTAATCCTTGAATTTTAATCGTCCAGCCTCGTCCAGCATCATTTAAACAATTTCGTTGGCTAACAATATTACGGTGTGGTAACCTTTGCAAGGTAGCAATGATTAGCCTCGTGCAACGCACATTTAAAGTGATTGTTGGTTAGTGATTGCCACTTTTTATATGTATTGTTGATTACACGGGACACGGGACTTCCCGGAATTTTGTTTAGGTTCAAGTTAGTTTTTAGTATAGAGCCTATGACTTGTAGGTCCTTTGACTCTTCATAAATAAACAAACACGGGACTTCGGGGTCAGGGCTTATAAGGTGTAGAAGATCATTAAAGCGACCAAAACCGATACTTCTCTAGTTTACGCATGGATACAACGTCGATGTGACATCGAAGCCACACCTAATCACGCATCTAAGTACGTGATTTAATTCTATTAAGTGCTGATGAGAGAAATAAAACTTTAAGAGCTCTAACCTGATGCAAGAGCCAGGTGTAATTCAGTAGCGGTCTCTAATGAAGGGCTTGTGTTCAGCACAAATCCGCTCATCACCATTAATTGAAAGTAAAAACAATGCCTTTAAAACGCTACAACAAAGACCTAGCCCCTAAAATCTAGGACGAAAACCAAATTCACGAGCAGGTCTAATACAAATTGTGCGTAGTACACATTATCGTTATTTTGGTTACCGTATACGTAGTCGTTTGTGGCCAAGCACGCACAACTAAAGTGGTTCTATTAATTTATCACCATCAAAAGTCGGTGATAGGGAGTGGTGTTTCGACCCCTCCCCTCCCCCCGAGGCGTGGGCTCTGCCCCAACTCCTTTCTGTTGCAAACAAAGTGGGGTTTGAGGTCAAATTCGGAAGATTACTTGGCCGCACTGCGATGATATAACGATGCAGCGCCCTACAGCGCATCGCTGGAAAACGAACAAAAAAATGGAGTTGATAAAATTTTTTTGTGAGACGTCGTTTACAATTGTTCTGCATGCGTTCTCCTTTTGAAAGGGTAAAAGGGAGCGTGCTGAAGATGTTGCAGTGAGTGGGGCGGGGACGCCTGTGGGGTCGGGTGGAGGGTGAGGGGGGGGGGATGTTCCGTCGAGGCGGTGTTGTTCAGCACGCAACGGATGTATCTCCAAGTACGGGTACATCAAATGCCTTCGCTGATTGTAGGCTTCTCTGCGGAGCACGCGGTTTGGCATCTTATGAAAAAAAAAAGTCTGTATTATGATTTCAAGGTGTTCTAGGAATTAAGATTCCTCAAGGTGGATTTCTGAACACAGACTTAAAACGTTACACCATCGGGTGGCATCTCTTAATTAGGTGATGCAAGTGCTCCACACCACCAGGTGTCTCTCGTGGACACACGCAATGATCGCGAATAGTTCGCTCGAGGCAACACAAGTACCGTCTTGTGGCAGTATGGTGTTTCAGCAACACTTACTATAGTGTCCGCGGCCTATCTTGAGTTCTTCGCAGAACGAACACAGATAATCGATTGTACGTTTTCATAGCGGAGTGCCTTGTTGATATTTAAGATGGTTACAAAAATAATGGCGGCCATCGATTAAAGCCACCCCTCTCCAGGAAGAAGTAGCCGCTCACAAAATACTTGCAGGACTCAAGATACGCCGCGCACACAATAACAACCAAGCCCTTCCTTACAGTAAAACGAACACGCCTTCCAAATAAAACTCCTATCAATATTTCCAAATACTTTCAAATTGGAGAGGGGGGGAAGGGCGTATGGATTTTTTGGACTCTCTCGAGGGGGAGGGCATACATTTTTTTAGCCCCCCCCCCACGGGGGGGGGGGGGGGGTAAAAAAACATTAACCAAACTGAAGGAAAAAGTCATTTTTTGACCTCCAGAATAACACTTTCACCAGTCAAGATTTCTAAAGATGCGTCAGCTTCCTCATGATGTGAGTGTTTACACGGTTTTGAGGCTGTCAGTATCATCAGTACGACCTTATGTAGCTTTTTCGGACAAGAAAAGCCCAACCTCATGGTCCCTTGTCATCTTCTCTTTCAGGTATTGACTAGGTTACGTAGGTGGGCCTACAAGCAAACATTGCGTTCGTCATATATTGCATGAGGCTCGATACAAGATGGGTGTAAGGAACATCGGTGTTTTACACATAAAGCATTTTAAACTCAAAATGAGCTTTTTTTTTTAAAAAACGAGGCACTTTTTCCATATTTGGTAACATGTCAGTGTGATGTGATACTTAAATTGACTACATTAAATAATTTGCAGATAGTCTTAATAGGCATACAAAAAAAGGCTTTTTTTTAGGGGGGGGAGGGTTTCACATTATTTTTGGACCTTGAAAGGGTAGTCAAAACTTTTTCTGCGTCTTGAATGGTAGGGGGGGGGGGGGGCCCCATCGAAAATTTGGTGGTAACATTTTCATTTTCTTCACCCCCCCCTCCCCGGCCACAAATAATAACCCTTGCTAAAAATCCATTTTAAAATGTGACGTCTAGGAAATTTTCTGTTGACTATTGGGGAGTACATTTCCCAAAACCCACAAAAAGTTTGGCGTATTTAGATGCTGGAACTACTTTCGTATATTATATAATAATAGTATATAATAATAATTTGTTTCCAATTTGTATCCCGAAGTACAATACAGTACTTGTATGGGTGCATTCACAATTAAATTACCATCTTAAACCTAATAACAAATAATTATAGTGTCCACGGCCTATCTTGAGTTCGCCCCTGAACGACACAGATAATCAATTGTATGTTTTTGGTAGCAGAGTGCCTTGTTGATATCCGAGATGGTTACAAACACAATGGCTGCCGTCGATTAATGCCGCCCCCTCCAGGAAAACGTAGCCGCTCATGAAATACTGCAGGACTCCAGATAAACCGCGTACACAATTATACGACGCTGTTTGTAACGACGCAATTTAGCATTCATGCTGTGTCACAATCGTTTCCAACGCTTGCTTGTAAACCTGTCATCGGTGAGAGCAAAGTGATACGCGTCACTTTTTTTTTCTACCAGATGACCCGAAATATCCCAGACATATCACCCATTGACCCGGTGTGACCCGAAACTGACCCAATCAGCCGACAGTGGATTATTAATCACTGACACGTAGTTTATAGGAAAAAAGTGACAATGCAAGTCTACGTATAATTTTTTCAAGTAGCCTAATGTGAAACGCTTGTAACTCAATAATGTAGTAGTCATGACACCTGGAAATTTAAGAGGGAAAGGGAATTTTTATGCTTCGTAGTTGCAATAAAAAAAAATTAGACAGTCAGTAAGTGAATTTAGCTGAACTTACACAGCCAATTGAAAGAAGCTTACCCTTGCCCACAAAAGCTAATATCTCATGTGATATGAGGAGAGCAGATAAAGAAAAACAAAAGAGCTGATTCTTGACAGAGAAAATAAAACACTGACTCAAATAATAGTAGCAAAAACAAGGTAGGCTATAAAAATAACAAAATGTCAGTGAAATGAAGAGAAAAAAAACCACATACAATATCAATTATTAAAGAAAGAACTCTAGGATAAAGTAACAAAAACATGATTTAGTCTAATATTTAAACGTACATTCCTCCCGACGCTATTTTTCCCGATCCTCCACATCAAGTACGGCCCCAAAGTTCTATTTACTTACCGTTAGCCAACCCCTTGCTAAAAATCCGTTTACAAATGTGGCCTCTACGAGATTTTATGTTGAATATTGGGAACTAATTTAATAGCATTCTGCGATTATACGATCCTTTGCGTGAAACGACGCGATGGTAGAGCGGATGGCGATATGCACCTGGCTGTAATGTACCTTTAACATTAAAACACCAACCCCCTCACCCCACACAAAAAAAATGCTGCAAAACATAAAATTTTACATGACGTAGACTGGAAAGCTCAGCTCACAGTGCTGAACATGTTTTCCAAGATTAATCAGCCACCCAAACAGATGTTTCTGAATGTTCCCTTGGGGGACATGTATGCGTATTCGGGTAGGGGTAGGAGTGTGGGGATTGGGGGTTAAAGCAAGTGTTGGGTGAGCCATTCACATATTCGGTCTTTGGTTTTATAAATATAAAACCAAAGACCAAACATCTGAGGTGCCGGAGGGAGGCGGAGAGATATTCAGAACCCACACTACGGGAGTTCAGGGAGGGGGTGCAACGGGGTGAGGCAGGGGTGGGGGCAGGGATGTGCGGGTGCGGGTGGGAGGGGAAGGTGCGCAGCATGAACACAACTAGTGTTCCCTATAATTCCATCTTCATGGGTATATCTCCAAAATTTACCCCAGATTTCTCAGCTTAAATCAGCCTAACTGGACATAATTTAATTGTTTCCAAAATAAGAGTTTTGTTTTGGAATAAGGGGGGAAGGGATTTATCAGGCTAGCTGGGGGAATCCGGACCACTGGAACTTCCAAGTTGCGATGTAAACAGTTGCGATCACCAAGACTATTGGGGAGTACATTTCGCTACTGGGTCACCAGATCACCACTAGTTTTTGATCTGGTGACCCACCTCAAAATAGCAACCCACAAGGAACCCAAATTGCCCATTGTCGTGGTGTAAGAGACCCAAGTGATCCAAATAACCCAGTGCCCTGGTGACCCACGACAAAATATCCTCCCAAGAGACCCAAATGACAAGTGTCCTGGTGACACACCATGAACCGGTGATCCAAGTGGCCCAAATGAGCTGGTGTCGTCGTGTCCTACCACAAAATAGTGACCCAAGTGACCCAAATGTCCCTATGTCCCAGTGACTCACCACAAAAGAGTGACCCAAGTGATATAATGACCTTGTGACTTGATGACCCATACCAGCTCTGTATATTACTTTGGATACTTCCCAAAAACGTGTGAACCGGGTTCGAAGAGTAAAGGGACGTAGTTACCTGCAGTCGGAGGTGAAACGATGGACCAAACTAAAGGTTAGAAGGAAGTTTTTCTTCAGATGTCAACTTAGAAAGTTTCTAGTATGCGAGAGTGTAGGCTACTTCGTTTGTTGATGTTCTCAAATAACGTGCAGTGCTGGCTCACGTGGCCACATGAAGAAGCGAGCGGAATTGAAGTGCAACTGCCAGGGCTCCCAATCCTCCTATATTTACTATTATTTTTAATAGGATTTCAATAAAGTTCCTATAAATCATGAAATGCTCCTATATTTCCTATATTTTTCTGTTCCAAACTCAAAAATTGCCCTGTTTGTCGCGCGTTACCTTTTTACACTAATTATTTAGATCCTAAAAGACGAACAACGATCTTCCCTTCTGTGGCACTGCAGCATGGTATGAAACCGAAATCTGAATTAGTCGAACGGCCAATCAAAGCATGCACCTACCGTGTTGTACACTCAAAAGTAATTTTTATCTTCTTGTTGTATTGCAGGACAACCAAAAAAAAATAGTTGTCCTGTAACGCAATAGGACACACCCACTGCATCCAGGCTAATAATTCCTATAAATTCCTGTAAATATTGTTTTATTTTCCTATAAAGCTACTATTTTTTTAACAAGAAATTCCTATATTTCCTATTTTTTATTCATTGAAGTTGGCTGGGAGCCCAGAACTGCAGTAAATCTTGCGAAACAGTGACAACAGCAACACGCTTTATTTTCTTCGTCGGTTCTGTGTTGCACACGAGTTTACTCTGCTACACAGATTTTCACTCTCATGATTTCGTTGCCATTGTAGCTATTGAAATGCTTTGGAGTGCAATAAACTTACTTACTTACTTACTTACGCGTGGAATAAGAACAACGCGTAGTGGCTATAAGCATGTAATCTTAACGCCGGACTTCAATAATAATAAAAAAAAAAAAAAACACAGAATATAGCCTAACCTAACTTAAAAGACAGGCCATCACGATACGCTTTGCTTTCGTCTATCCCTCCGTCCTGTGGCACCATCTGGTGGCGAGTTTTGTGAAAACAACGCCCGGAGTGCTAGTTTCAAAAAGACGTCACTAGATGACACCAGAAGACAGACTAATCGCCGGAGGCAAAGCGTATATCGGTATCCTGCCTAAACCAACCAAAATTTTCTACGGTAAGCCACATAAATGATTAATTCGTTTTTTGTCATCTGCTATCTTAATGTAACAAACCTGTTATCTGGCATTACTGATCGGAAAAAGAATTTCGACAGAGGTTTTCCTGCTGATATTGTCTACACTGATTTCGTTGAGGCGTTTGGAATTGAATGTGGGCCACGTGACTGACTTCTTAAAATTACATTTCTCCCAACGCCATTTTTCTCGATCCTCCACTTCAAGTCCGGCCCCAAAGTTCTGTTTACTTACCGTTAGTCAATCCCTTGCTAAAAATCCGTCCTAAAATTTGGCATCTACGAGATTTTCAGTTGTATATAGAGCAGCGGCAAGTGACGTCATATTGGCTACAAGAGAGATAGCTGCCAGGGGCACTAGATTGAAATGGAGGGTTAAACAACGGCTCTTCTAGTCAAGGCAGAGCTTTGAGAGCGGATTTCTTTGGCGTAAAAAACCGTTGTTTTCTCCAATCCCTTATGCTGCGAGGTTGTAATCGGAAAATAAAGATTCCACTTGCTTAAGAATGTCAGCAACTGCCAACAAATCGACAAAAATCGCGCGTTATAGGCCTAAGAAATCATCCAAATCAGAGGACATACCAAGAAGTTGATAAAATCCCGAGTCAGCACCATTGTTGAACAGCAGTTCTTCACTGTGAGAGCCATTAATTCCTGGAATGCGCTCACGAAAAGAGCTGTGACAGAGCCCTTTCAGCCAGCTGTTGGAAGAGGCATCACGATCTGATTCAATGGTTGTCTGTTTTGCTGTGAATCGGTATAAGCTTGCTTTATTCTGGTATCACTTTAATTAATTTAATTAATTTGGTTTCGCTAACTATGCTGAAGGAAGGTGTTTCACAAGCATTAGCTATCTACGTGGCAACAACGAATCCCTGCGTGTTTACAGTGCAGAAATTACGATCAGACAAAGAAAACTACCAATTAAATTTTGATCACGACGAAGAAAAGATCTTGTCAGAGAACCATTAACGGGTTACCACAAACAAGAATTAAACCATGCGCATGGCTGTTTGCCGTGACGTCACTATGAGTTAGTCAATGACGAACGAGAACAACGGCTGTTTGGCCGTCTGATTGGACTAGCCCAGTCACGTGACATGCACGTCACAACAAACAGCCACGGCGCGTGGTATAGCAGCGTTTAAGTCTCCCCCACAACCCCCACCCTACTACCCTGATCCATACGAAATTTAAGATTAATACGCTCATCAATGTAGGCGTCATGTCTATTGTTGAAGGAGTTTAGTGAGGTGGTGGCAACATCTCTCGCGTGTGGGCTGTTCCTCACTAAATTGTGAAAAAAAGCTATTCTACACATATATGTGCTAAAACCAGGTTATACTTCTATGAATAGTTTGCAGCACCATCGTTCGACCAGACAATTCAGCAGTAACCAACCTTGTAAAGTTCTACATAACATCACTGGCATCACATGAGTTACCTGTCACTTACTGTTAAAACGTGTCAGTACCATCCATTACCTTTGTGCAGCCAGCATCCATGTTTGCAGGGGAATGCCGATAGTAATTAACTTCTTAAAAAAAGTTTTTGAGAAGAAAAAAAAAACAATAAAACATACACAAGAAAGAAAAAAAAACAAAGAACCGGAATATACAATAGCAAGCTCCTACATTTATTCAGTCTACGAAGTTCAGTAGTTAGACCAGCTGCATAGTATGAAAATATCAGGATGCTAACTGTTGAAGCATCTGCAAGCAAGGCAAACCATCCCATCAAACTGAAGAAAAGTGTAGTGTACGAGGTACCCTGCACTGGATGCAAGAGACGAAAGAATATGAAGGAAGCACAGTTTTATTAAGGGACCGTTCATTATTTATGAACGGGGGTGGGCCGGCGAAAATGAGGGGAGGGGGTCTAATGAAGAGGGAGGGGGGGGGGGGGCTAAAAAAAATTTTGAAGGTGCTATCAGGAGAGGGTCAAGAAAAAAAAACTACGAGGAAGTTATAGAATGTTAATGCAATAAAGTTATTTAGCTCAGCATACTCCACAAGGTATTAAAGGCCTCATTTCATGAAAATGAAAATTTTAATACATTTTATTTATTTATTTTTTTGGGGGGGCGGGGCAACAGAAATTCACTAACACCAAAAGAGGGGAGTCATAATTTTTTTTTGTAGTGAGGACAACAATCTGCCAGCCCCCCCCACCCCTCGTTCATAATAATGAACGGTCCCTAAACAAAGAATCGCAGGCCATCAGTCAGACATTAATGTCAACCGGGAAAGTAACTCTTTTGCGCAACATGTGTTAAAAACCGGTTACAAACCTAAATTCGAAGATGCACCCATAAAAAAAAGGGAGGCAAGACTTGACCTAGAATTCTACGAAATTTTCAGAAGGAAAGATGAACTCCGAACCACCTGATACCAGCAGCACAACATATGAACAGTTGGACTTCCTCAACGTTCCAGCACAATTGCAACCTCTTTCTGTTCACACTCCCTCCCCCACCCCCCTCAATGCACGCAGAAAGCGGCCGTCTTCATTCCATTCTCCCCCGCAATTTTTTTCCTTTTCTTTGTCCCATGCATTTCACACGCCTTGCCGTCCAATGTTCCCTACCTTTCCTTGAACCCAGCTTCCGTCAGTCCACCTCCCACCTCACCAACACTCCTGCTCATTTCATCCGTTGCCCCTTCACAGTGAGCCTTGCATGCTACCTGGTCTGCTCCCACCATGATTGCAGAACTCACCACTCATCATCAAGATCACTGGGCCATTTGGTGAACAAATAATTTAGTAGTAAAAATACGTGTTTACAATTTTATTATAAATTTAATATCGTATTACGTAAAACAAATATGTTTACATTTTAAAATCATTAACAAAGGGGCAAATGTTTTTTTTGAGAAATTAATTACGCCCAGTATTCCCACGTAAACATGGATCCTGGCTGCACAAAGGTAATGGATAGCAATGACAAGTTTTAACGCTAATCGACATTTTAAGCTATTTAAAGGCGCTTTTTCACCTTTTCAGCCCCTAGATGCAGTGCCGTAGAATCTTCGAGCAATATAAAGAAAATAGCGGTAAATTAAAAATGGAACAAAACTATTCGCAGCAGCGCCGTGATTTTCATAACTAAAGCGAGATCACGTGACCCACATCAGCCTATTAGATGATGGAGAATCTGGAACGTGGATGCTGTGTTTAGAACATGGGCAACGCTATCGAAATGGTGAACAGGCACCTTTAATGCCATTGATATTATGTAGAATTTGACAAGACTGCAGTATTGTTTGGTCGAAAGAGGATGCTGCAAAATATACGCATCGAAATATAACCTGGTTTTAACACGTTTGTACAGAATGGCTGTTTTACACTCAACTAATTTGGGCAGTGATTTATCTGTTCTCTACTGTACCTCGCGTCTATTTACCCCATTATCATGGTGGCTGAGTGGTTAGCATGACTGCCTCTTGTGACAGAGGGTCAATTTTCCAAAGTTTCGAGTTTTCCTTTGCAATATTTGTCAATGGTGACTATAAAAAAAATTAAGATGCAAACAGATCTAGACACACGCTAGTGTATCGTCGTCAAGTGGAAAGGCGGCCACTAGCAGACTGTGTCTCGACGTCTCATACCTGATTTCAGCCTACTGGTGTAAATTCCCCATGCGGTAGAAATCTTTGCAATTCGTTGGAATCAGGTGTCTTGGGTCCAGTAACGAAGAAAACTTCAACTGGAGAATAATTATGTTCCCTCAATAACGTTGATTTTGTGTTACTGGCTAGCTGCTACTAGCTAGCTAAGGACAGGGCTCCCATCTTAATTCTCATAGGGTATAAAGTCATGTCTACAGCTTGTTAGGGAATGTTCACATATTTAAATTTTGGCACACAGGCAAAGAGTAGTACGGGGAAGTGCCTTTTTATAAAATAGGGATTCCAGCTAAAAGCACGTGGCCCTAAAGTGGCGCGTAAATGCAAAACTATTGTTTCAACCATTGTTTGTATTGTCATCCAACAGTCTATTACAACATGCTTAACTGTTATACGTGCGTCGTTTCAGTACTGAATTGCAAGAATACATTGTTGCAGCAAAGAGCGGCTCACAAAACAACAAATCCCACTGAGAGACCTGAGTCTTTCATTGCAAGAAGAGTTGCAGATCGTGAGCACAGGGTCCAATCAAGAAGGAAAAAAAAAATAATGTTTACAAAAAGACGATAGACCAAGTAGATGAGATTGATTGCGATTGAGAGGGCAATTCCAGCTTCATTGTGTAATTAACGTTAACGGGGGAGTAACTGGAGGGGGAAGCGCAGAATGACTGAGCAAAGCGAACATTAATCAGCATTTGTTAGCCAGTGTGCTCAAAAATGGGATTGAACAAACTTAAGCATGTGAAGCTATGCACGTGCAATAAACCAAAGCGTGTCAATTTGACTGATGTAACGGCTAACTGAGCAATGGCGAATGTGAAAATTATGAATGAGAAAATTGATAGACCTTAAATTCCTCTAGAAAAAAAGTTGTAGAGGTGACAATAAGACCGTGTGTGTGACCTTTTGTACATTCACAGTCCTATGGAGTTGTTATATCCACTCAAAACCAAAACTGGTACAAGAGAAGTCGCCAAGTTTCCAAAAAGGGTCGGCCTTTGAAAGTAGTGATATCATTCAACCAGGAAAAGACAACCAAGGTTAATCCTATTAGCTACGTTAATCTCACCGAAAAATACTTCGGACGTTAAATGAAGACTTAAAAATTGCTACCGAAAATAGCAATCTTCCTAGTTTTCATTTAACGTCCAAAGTATTATTTGGTGCGATTAACGATGTTTACCACAATAGGATGCAAGAGAGCAGTTGCTTTTACTCAGTCCTTGTATCCCAGAGAATCCCATGTCTGATACAATGTCTGAATTAACACATGTCCTCTTAATTTGACTCTTTTTGCACCGCCAATGTTGTTTGTAGAGAAGCAAAGAAAAGCCGTTTTGTTAGGTGAGATTAGTTTCTTTGCCCGAATTTCACCAGACAGGACCGATAGTTTCACTAGGGAACAATTTGTAACGCAATAGGATGCAAATTAATAGTAATTTTGATTCAGCCCTTCCATTTATGGATATTACTTGACTTAATTTACACCATACAATTAGTGAACACAGATAGCTTGCAAATTACGCATCCCATGGTGTTACATATCCAGGACAGAACTGTCTATTAACAGATTACTTGCAAAATGAATTTGTTTTAGGTTTGGCATATATAATGCCCAGTTTCACTGTTTGTAAATGTATATCAGTAGTTAAACATTTTTTTCCTTTTTACCAGGAAATTATGCATCTCAAGGCATAAGAACTTGCAGCTAACGACCTTTACAAAGTGACAGTCGCTGCACCCATTGTGACTGCAGGAGCTGGTCTGTCACGTTACTATATCCTCAGCATAGCCGCTTCCAGGGTTTGCCTGCAAGGAAGGTATTTCTTTTTTCTTCTTCTTTGAACAAAATAAGAATTAGTTATAAAAACATAATTCCAGTACCCATAGACCACATACAAAAGAGACTTATATCATTAACACTTTAGTTATATCTGTATTGTGTTAGCTATACTTTGTAACTGTCTTAAACTTAACAACCCATTTTTGCGCCTTGGACGGGATTCGAATTCTCAAGCTTTAGATTAGCAGGCTGCCGCCCTAATAACCAATATCCACCCAAAACGAAAAAAAGGTAGAAAAACCCGCCAAGATGCCAAAAACGGTCGGCATTTGAAGGTAGTGATATCATTCCACCAGGGAAAGGCCGCCAAGGTTAATCCTATTAGCCAAGTTAATCGCACATACTAATAGTTCGAAGTTAAATGAAAACTAGAAGATTGCTACTAGCGGTAGCAATCTTCAAGTTTTCAGTTAACGTCCAAAGTATTATTCGGTGCGATTAACTTGGCTAATAGGATTAACCTTGGCGGCCTTTCCCTGGTAGATATATGATATCACTACCTTCAAAGGCCAACCGTTTTTGGAAACTTGGCGGGTTTTTCTAACAGTTTTGGTTTAGGGTGGATATCACAACTTTCACAGGACTATGAACGTACAGTATTGGACAATGAAATTTAGACAGTTCAGAAGGGGTAGCTACAAGTCTACATCGATTAATCATGCCAGGTTACGGGAAATGCTTAAATATTACGAAGTTATAAAATTCAATAAACGAATAATAATAACCGCAAAATAAATGCAAAACCTATTGCAACTGAAAAAATAAAATTTGTTGAACAGAGAATGAAGTCAGTCAATCACATAAACTGCAAATCCTCTATTTATGGAATCTGGATAGGCCAAGAAAATGTGGTGGTTTGTTCACAGTATCAGAAAAAAAGTATCGTTATGCGTGACAAACCTACCTTTAAAGTCTTAAATTAACTTTAAAAGTATTCCCCCATATAGTTACAAATATAAATAAAGCAATAGTTTTTTTAATTGATTTTGTTTTTAAAGTTGATTTTGCGGTTTTGTTTTTAAAAAATGCATTCAAAAAACGAAAAATTTAGGAATAAAAAGCCGTGTAAAGACAAACCTAGAGGAAAAAAACCCGGAATAAATAGCCAACGGGAAAAAAAAAAAGAAGAGAATGATTGCCGAAAGGAAACGAAGAGAAAAGCCCAGGGAATGGACAAACAGCCGAAGGAAAAAAAAAAGTTGTGAAAAAAAAGATATTGGAGATAACCGTAGGAAAATAGCCGAAGTAAAACAATCATAGGAAAAAAAAAACTGAAGAAAGAAAAAGCAGAAAGAAAAAAAGTTATTTTCTTATCTAGGTTTGTTTAATATCTTTTCAATGCGTGGTGCAGTGGCAACCCGGACTACTGCACTGTGGCTGAGGTTGGCGCTAATGACATGGTTGTCGACGCGTTATTAAGCCTCAATTGCCCCCCCCCCCCCCCCAACCCAACCTATGAAAACAAAACACTGCAGAAAACAGTATACAGTTTTTTCCATCGTTTTTACCGTGGCCTCTTTTTTTCGTGGCTTCTTTATCCTTTGACTTTTTTTCATACGGCCTATTTCTTCTGTAGCTTGCAATATTAACTTCTTTACCTTGCGTAAAGGGAATTTGATTTCAACGAAGGCAAGCCTCTACCCCCTTTTATATATATACGTATGTATTTGGGTGGTTTGGGGCGGGGTTTGCCCAAGCCTTCTCCACCCCCCCCCC
>JAHWFP010207367.1:0-18348 GCA_023313725.1 Lithobius niger | reverse complement strand
TGTAAACTTTTTAAAACCACTATAGCAAGGTTAAAGGATAATGAATTAAGGAATTTTTTGTTTTGTTTCTGTTGCCTGACGTGACAGACAGAAAAGAAAATTTCAAAAGATTTATAAATATAAGCCCAAGAGCGACACGGTATAAATGCATCACGCTTGTATTACGTGGCTTCACTCCCAGACGGCGTTGTTTCGTGTTCTTATCGCAAGGCCGTCTGGGAGAGCAGCGGTTTTCGTTTCATGGCTTCATACCAGTTGAGTCGACATCAACGCGATCTTATTTTGTCAAAGTGACGTAAGGGGCGCGTTTATGCAAGGAGACGTTCTCGCTCGCGGAACGCTATTTGCTAGGCATTTCATTGAGTTCTTGAGATCACGATTACTCGGCCGAGCAAGAGACTCTATAATGCATTACTTAAAGGTACATTCCTCCCAACGCCATTACATTTACTTATCCGTTAGTCAATCCCTTGCTAAAAATCTGTTTTAAAATGTGGCGTCTAAGAAATTTTCTATTGAATATTGGGAACTAAGTTAATAGCAGTCTACGATTATATGATCATTTGCACACACACACACACATACACACACCATAACCATGAAGTTTCATCTGTGTGTGTGCATGTACTAATTTTTAATCGTTTGCTAATAATTACTATACCACGAGATCAAAACTCTAAAAGACTAATACGGTAAAAATTGAAAATTATAGGATACTAGCCTAAAAAATTGTAAAGTGTGATGTTCAAATACGAAAATTTTTCCGGTTTGCGACGACACAATTTTTGCGTTCGTGCTGTTTCGTTTACTACGCCCAAGGCCAACTGAGATAGTAGCTGTATTCCTCGCGACCTAGAGCTCGCGTTGGTAACACGCGCGGTTGGTGATCTGCGCGTGCTGTTATAAGGTAGGCGGAATGTACCTTTAATTTTCGTATTCACATGGCAGAAGCCTATTTCTGCCCAGTGCTCCACAGGGCAGTGCTTTCTTTGCTGCTCCAGTTATATGATTTCTACCCAGTGCTCTATTTCGAATTTCGGCTTGAACCTGTTTCTTCCATGCACCAACTTCCCTTGTCAGATACTTGAACCAAATCAAAACAAGTGGCTGCTGCTACTTAGGCTGCTACCTATAGTCGCAACCAGTCATCTGTACACTTTCACCACTTTCAGCACTTTCGAAAATGTTGAGGCTCCCTCGTGCATATAACAGCGATGTCTATTATATAATCTAAAAGCAGTCAGTAGTCATAACTATATTGCCGGTTAAAATGTGTTAGCTTTTTAGGCCTATTTTGCATTTTACGCATAACTGCCAGCCTTCAGGACTAATTTTTACCTGCAGTTTTAATTTCGTAGGAAGCACTTAACGGAGATTTGGGATGGACAGTTACACCTATTCATTTATGCAACACGGTGGCCTCCTGACACACAGTTAGTGTTCGTCGCCACGTGCACAGAACAGTGACACGAGCAAAGTGACGGAAAAGATCTCGCAACACACTGCTGTTGATGAAGTCATCAGCGACACTTGACGTTGCCGTGGCAACGTGATTTTAGGCCTGATTTTCCGTTTTTAGGCCTAATTTTTGTTTTATCCGTTTTAATTTCATTACCAGCAGCTAAGGGATAAATAATTTGGTTCGAGAGTAAGCCTATACATCCATGCTACATGGCGTCGAGACTATTTTAAGTGAACCTAATATGTGTCGTTAATGAAATGATTTAACAGTTGCATGTTTTCCTTAGGGTTTAAATGCGACGATCAAATGTTATTATTTCATTTAGTTACCTCGAAAATGCCTTTCTGTAATAAGGAAGCAACGATGTTTTGATTTGCCGTGTTTTTTTAACTAACGTTTGGTCAATGAATCAGGCTAATGGCGAAAACCGTGTCGTCTCTATGGGGGATCCGTTCCGAAATTGAAAAAGCGACGGACGGACGGACAAAGTCGTTGCAACAGTCTTCTCAGCGGTTCGGCTGTACAGAAGACGAAGACTGCGAACGTTGTTTTGTCCCAAACAGAAAAACACACAGAAACAGAACCAACATCTCCAATCTCAGTAGAGTTTTAAGGCCTCACCTCGCTCGGCCAATTACAAGAGGCTTTCCTTAAACTCACCGATCATTGACGCAACTCATCAAAATCGTTCCTAAATGCGCTCATCACTCAGCGTAACCGTCATCGAGTTGCAGATGGCCGAAAAGCAAATGTTGACGAGTCACTCTGTGTTACGGAATGACAAGTTACAAATTGTCGTGTCATCAACAAGTCGTAGGATATAATCGTATATTTATCATATTTTGGTGAACATTTTGGAGGAATATACGCCTACGCCTATACTTCGTAATTTATAAGGAAGATGCACTTGAATAATCAAGTCTGTTCGTGTGAAAGATGGAAGCATAATCGGATGCTGCTTCGTTTCGTTAGTTTAGGAAAAAGCTCAATAAACGGCAGGGCTGCACCTATACCGATACCAGTATCAAAAAGATCGGTATCGGCTTGCAGTATCAGTTAACATCACTTTTTCGATAATCCTCAAAATTGTCCCATTCTGACGTTCAAATAAACAGTCTTTTCGAGCCCTTTCAAATGGTGGTTATTTCATGTTTATAGCCCAATTCGTTTTCAGTTTATTTATTTTTTTAAAAAGACATTTTACGAGCAAGAAATTTACTAACGAATTCACAAAACCGAACGGCGGTAAGTATTTCCGTATTTGTCCTAAATCAAGCTAGTAACGGCATTTTTTTGCTAAACTCTAGTTTACGAAAAAGCAAATTCTTTCAGTACCGGTATCGAACTGCCAGTATACTCGATCGGTATTGGTCGAACCGGTAAAAAGTGGTACCGGTTTGTCTCATTTTAAGAAAGAATTCGGAACGTCCAAATGCGGTACCGTTCTTACCACTTGATGTAATTACGGTTAAAGACGATTTGCACCCTACCATTTTGTTGGCGCTGCTGAAGATTTCGAATGTTTCAGGATTTCAGTTTAAATAGTTCAACAACATTCAAAAGAATTACACGTATTTTCGATGGATTTCAACGGAATTTCGCAATTACTAGGGCGTCAATAGTTCAATCCGTGTTGCATTGAAGACAGCGTTATGGCTCATCTTTACGCTGGCGTCATCGCATCTTGTTTCTTTGTCCATTTATTTGCTTTCGAAGGTCGTCGCTGGATGGCGCTGATGGCAGTTGCTATGAGCGGTTTTCCGACTTCGGTTTTACAGCAGACAAAGCAACCGACATTGAAGGATTTTTGTTGGAAAGTATTAAATTTGCTGTCCAGTCGAGAATTAATGCTGGCAGAAATTTGAACGCCCCTTATACATTCATCTTGATACTTAGTAACGATGCGGTAGATTTTCGCGCTTCGGAAACTACTGGTGATCGAATAGGTGAACAGCTCACACCACCTGCGTATATATTTGTCACCTTGATAATTCGACAACAACATGACCGATTTTTTATTTTCTTTGTTAAATCCACTTCCGGATGTAACGCTCCCAATGTACAAAATCAAGTTTAAATTGATGCGTTGGTTATTTCGTGAAGCGGATACGAAGGTTGTATCGGAGTGGATTCATAAACGGAACTCCGCACGCATCGCACCAATAACACCCAAGAGGTTTCACAGAAATCTCAGGAATCATCAACTTTCAAGGGAAACGCGGATTTCGAATTAGTCCAAACGTATATACAACTAATTTCTAAATATTCGCACAAAGCGTTCGACGATTTTCAACAACTTCCAAAGATGTATAAACTCAACGCAAGTTTTACAACTTGCACAGTTTTCCAGAATTCCCAAAGTCCACCCCAGTAGTGTAGTGGTTAGATCATCCAGCCTAGTACAAAGGCAGTTCTGGATTCGTGTCCAAGACGGAAAAGTTGTCTTTCTTTATTTTTCAGCCGAGTGTATATTCAGCTGAGTGTATATTCTCACAAAGCCAGTCTTTAAAGACAGAACGCCAAAGGCTCAACAAGAGTTAAATAAACACAGATGCAAGCCTATTTACGTTGCCTTTTGGAACATGTCAGACTGCTTGAGCGGGAAATCGAACCCACGACATTTGAAACCAAAGGCCGAGGTCCTACCGCTGAGCCATACTGAGAGGGGGGGGGGGTGTCGGTATGGCTCAGCAGTAGGACATCGGTCTTTGGTTTCAAAGGTCATGGGTTCGATTCCCCGCTCAGGCAGTCTGACATATAAGTCCAAAAGGCAACGTAAATAGGCTTGCATCTGTATTTATTTATGCCAGTCTTTAGTTTATTTATTTATTTATTCCAGGATTTACGTATTGCATAAAAGATTTCACACCTCAACGTTGAAGTGGGAGGGGGATTTTTTATAGTTAAAAACAAACACTTCTAATATCCAAGATCATGAAACAAGAGGTAAACTTCTTGCAATATCTTCACCTCGTCTTCGTCCGCTAACATTCCAAACATCACTATCTGTCCATCATTGTGATAGGGATGACAACATGATAAAGTAAGGATGGAAGGGGCCCTCTAACTTGACCCCCGGACATTTCCTCTTCGGTCCTCACCCCTATTAACAAGAAACCTTCTCCCCACTTGCCCCCCAAACCCCCTGGCCATGCTGAAAAAAAAAAAGAAAAAACTTTCAACTCCCATTAATACAGAACCAACTTTAGTAATTGCCATCCAGAGCTTCATCGCGAAGATCTCGAACAGTTTTTCATCTATCATGACCCGAGCTGCCGACAACTTTGGCGGGAGTCTGTGGTGGGCGAAGCTTGTTTCCATGACAACAATGGATGTTGATGACGGTGTTAGACGCTGCGCCCCGCCGTGACGGGGATGGCGCCTAGCACCCGCGCCAAATTGCAGCGCCCCGGGCGGTCGACGTGCGAACTAGCGACTGAGATGCTCGAGAGAGCCAACGAGCCCTACGTATAAAACCAACCTACCTACCTACTTACAGAATAACTTTGTCGTAATGTGCTATAAGCGGGGCTCCTGCGGGGTCAGGCGTCCTGTCGGCTGGTCGGGACAGTTTTGGAATACTTTCACGTAAACTTTATATTCGGAGAGCACAGCGGTGAATTGTTTTGTTTAGGTATGCGGGCAGGGTGTAGATAGTTTGGTCACGTTTTTAGGTCTGCACTGTACTAAAGACATTTCCTACATTTTGAATGCCCCATGGTTCTCACTCCCGCAAACTCGCGTCGAGAACGAGATTTTCATTGTGTGTTATTTATGGTTTAATTTGCCAGTTAGCCAGAGGCAAAGAAAGTCTAAAGTTTGACCACCATCCGCTCCTCTACAAAAGAAAAGCCCCCAAGGTTTATTTAATTGCATTTTGCTTGTAGAGGAATTTAATAGTTTAAAAATCAAGTAGTTTGCTGCAAGAGCTGACTGTTTCGTGACTGTTCCTAAATTATTAATAAATGGGGTTCAAGAACTGGGCCCGGAAGTACACCACAATTCCTAAAATCATCATGTTAAATATTTAGAAAAAGGGAAATTTATTCTGGCTTTTTTTTAGCCTGGTTAAGCCCGGCTTTTTTGACATTAAGAGGAACTGCTTGCTTGTCATTTGAGCGTTTTGCGTCTATAGACGTCCTAAATAATAAAAGCTTTTGAAGTTCATTTGCATCTTTGGCCATCTTGATGTCAAAAGAGGCATTTCAGACTGTGCCTCGGCCAAATTCAAAATCAAACAATTTGCTTAAGAGTTGACTACTCACCGACTAAATAAAGAAAGACGTCACAAGGTAAAGGGTTAACGGAGCAAGCAGTCTGCTTTAAAAACTGGCTTTGTGAGGATACACAATACATTAGTCTGAGAAAGTAAGAAAAGACAACTGCCCCAACTGGGACTCGAACCCTGGACATCCCGTTTACTATCTGGGCGCTTTAACCACTGCGCTATCGGGGTTGGTACTGGCTACAGGCTCCCTCGGCGCTAAGTAGCTGTTCAGTCTTTCTCAGTGGTGACCTAGAGATCACAAACAAAGTTGCAAAGCAAAGAGAAGCAAAGTTGCTTTCCCTCCTTGTATGTTTGTTTGTGATCTCTAGGTCACCACTGAGAAAGATTGAACAGCTACTTAGCTCAGCTGGAGACTGTAGCCAGTACCCGCCCCGGTAGTGCAGTGGTAGAGCGCCCAGCTAGTAAACGGGAAGTCCTGGGTTCGAGTCCCAGTAGGGGCAGTTGTCTTTTCTTTCTTTCTCAGACTAGTGTTTTGTGTATCCTCACAAGGCCGGTCTTTAATGCAGACTGCTAGCTCCGTTTACTCACCGATTATTCCGAAATCATACGAACAAAGATATCTCAAAGGCATCTCCCTAAAGTAGGCGATGGTAATAGTAACGAAGGATATCATGCTGGAATTTATTGACAAACTGACATTAATTTTGGTTCTTCCGAACGTAACCTGCCAAGGCCTTGCTTGACACGAACCGTGTTTGTCAGCTGAGCATTTAATGCATTTAGTGCGTTTATTAGAGACGCCATCTTAGAAAACGAAAGCCCTCCAGGTTCAGTCACATCACCACGATCCATATAGATAAAACGACTGGTATTTCAACTACTCCCATTGGCATTTTGTTAATTTAAAATCGAGCAGTTTGCTTCAAAAGCTGACTATTCCCTTATTATTCCTAATCAGCAACAGAAAAGGTTAAAGTACTGCACCTTGAGGTACACCACAAAGAGACCTTCAGGTAGTCATGCTGGACTTGTTTTTATAAGTTAAGTGCTTGTGAGTTGAACGCCGATCCAAACGGCGCCAAGATATCGTAGAACGGTGCCAAGATTTGTTCGCTACCTTCGATCTTGATATCTAAAGTGTCATTTCAATTGTTCCTCAGTGGCTTCGTTTGGCAACTAGAAAGAAATATTTAGCTTAAAATCAAACAGTTTGCTGATAAAAACGGACTACTCCCCTTACTACAATCATATCAACAGAAGAGGTCCAAGTACTGCACCCTGAGGTACGCCACCAGTCCTTTCCCTTAATCATATACTGGTAATTTTTTTTTGAATAAAGGAGTATTTAATCCTTAGGAGCCTTAATCCTACTTTACTTTTACAAGAACTGTGTGCTTGTCAGTAGAAAGTTGAGTTCTATTATAGATGCCTTCTTAGGAAAGAAAAAGCCCCGAGGTTCTTTTGCCATCATCGTCCGTCTTGATATCAAAAGTGGCATTTCAATTGCACCTGAGCGCCGAGTTGGCAATTTGAACAGGCACGAGGGGACGCCCAAAAAAATAATGAAACGCCAGCCAGCCCGTCTCTTATAACTGGCCATCCAGTCCATCAAGTTAGCATCTTGCATCCGAATAAAGAAACACGCAAAGTCGTAAGTAAAGTATGGGGTACGGTGTGGCGGGAGTCGGACAAACGAGATGAGTGAGGGAAGGGAGAATAAATTAGACTTCGGTCTCTGGGAATCTACTGACGCAATTTGTAAAATGGATGGATGCACGGTTTGCGGAGAACGTAGAGGAGAGAGAGATGCGAAGTAACGGATATTCAGCGTAGAAAGAAGTGAAAAAGGGGGAAGTTAAGTGTAGAAAGAAGAGAAAAAAGTAGAAAATCGACAAAGTAGAAAAAAGTGAAAAGGATAGACAGAATTGAAAAAGCAGAAAACGAAAAAAAAGTAGAAACGTTAAAAAGTAGAAGGAAGTTGTAAAAGTAGAAAGAAGTGAACAAAGTAAACGAAGTTAAAAAAAAAGTAGAACGAAATTAAAAAAGTAAAAAGAAGTGAAAAAGTGGAAAGAAGTTAAAAAAGTTAAAACAGTAAAACGAAGTTTAAAAAGAAGTTAAAAAGTAGAAGAAGTGAATGAGAAGTAAAAAAAAATAGAAAGAAATGAAAATGTAGAAAGAAGCGAAAAAAGTGGAAGGATGCAAAAAGTAGAACGAAGCGAAAAAAAACTAGAAAGCAGTGATAAAAGTACAAAGAAGTGATAAGAGTATAAAGAAGTGAAAAAGGTAGAAGTGATAATGTAGAAAGAGGTGAAAAGGGTAGAAAGAAGTGAAAAAGTAGAAAGATGTGAAAAAGGTAAAAAGAAGTTAAAGGGATATACCTCCCAGCGCCATTTTTCTCGATCCTCCACATCAAGTACGGCCCCAAAGGTCTATTTCCTTACCGTTAGTCTTTCCCTTGCTAAAATTCCTTTTTTAAATGTGGCGTCTAGGAGATTTTCTGTTGAATATAATGGAACTTTATTTACTGACGACCCGTCACTAAATGATGCATTGCGCGCGTACAATAATCATGACGTTTCATCTGTGTGTGTACATCTACTAATTTTCTAATAATTACCATGAGATCTAAAATCTAATACACTAATGCGGTAGAAATTAAAATGAATTATTCCAAAGCAAAATTATAAGACACTAGCCTAGAAAATTATAAATTGTGATTTTAAAATACGAGAATCATTCCGATTTGTGACGAGACAATCGTTGACTTGATTCTGTCTCGTGTACTATTCACAAAGCCAACCGAGACAGCAGCTATGCGAGGAACGCAGCTACCACCCCAGCCAACCTTGGCGCTGTAATTGCTCGGATGACGATCTGCACGTAGCTATAATTTGGCACGCGGAATGTTATAAGGTAGGCCGGGTCTCCCTTTAAAACAGTAGAAAGGAGTGAGAAAAGTAGAAATAAATGAAAAGGAAGAACAGATAATGCAAAAGAGAAGCAAAAAAAAGTAGAAATCAGTGAAAAAGAAGTAAAAAGAAGAAAAAAAGTAGAAAGAAGTGGAAAAAGTAGCAAGAAGAGGAAAAGGCAGGAGTCAAAATGTACAAAGAAATGACAAAAAGTAGAAAGAAGGTGAATTTTTTTATACATCGACTGGTTTCCAATGCTGTTTGGAAAACGAGCCATGATTTAAAATTATGTTCTTGAAAACATTCAAAGAAGTGTTCGTTAAACCACTTTTGGACCGGAATTCATGATCATAACGGTAGAATAACTTTTGATTGAGGGGATAAGGAATGCATTTTGGCACTACTCATGCAGTGTGATCGAATCAGCATGTCGTCCCCTTCACAACATCAATAGGAACAACATGAAAAATACCCCCATGTGCAAAAAACCTTTTTAGAATGTGGTTTTAAAGGGACACCCGGCCTGCCTTATAACATTCCGCCTGCCTTATAACAGTTTGAGCTAGTCGCCTTCCGCGTATAGACGAACACCAAAGGTCATCTGAGATAGTAGCTGCGTTGAAGAACGCAGCAACTGTCTCATTTGGCATTGAGCCTAATAGACGAACCAGCATGAACGCATTAATCGTGTCGTCACAAACCGGAATGACTCTCGTATTTTAATATCACAATTTATAATTTTCGAAGCTAGTTTCTTATAATTTTGCTTCGGCGATCTATTGGAATAATTAATTTTCAATTTTTACCACCTTACGCTTTTAGATTTTTCATCTCATAGTAATTATTAACAAATTAGTACATGCACACACACAGAGATGAAACATCATGGTTATTGTAAGAGCGCAATGCATCATATAGTTACGGGTCGTTCATAAATAAAGTTCCATTATATTCAACAGTAAATCTCCTAGACGCCACATTTAAAAAAGGATTTTCAGCAAGGGAAAAACTAACGGTAAGGAAATAATCCTTGGGGGAGAGGAGGGGGGGGGGGGGTACTACTTGATGTGGAGGATCGAGAAAAATGGCGCTGGGAGGTATATCCCTTTAAAGGACTCTTAACCGGACCACAACGGAAGTAACGCCAAAACTTATAAAACTTACATGAAGGGGGGAGGGGTTTGGCGTTTTAAGAAATTTTGACTGCTAAAAGTGTCAATTTTGCGGTCAGAAAGTGACTTTTCCTCTAGTTGATGTTTTGAGACCCCCCATCCCCCTTCATGGGCCAAAAAGCTCCCCCCCCCCCACATCGAGAGAATCCAAAAAAATCTATGACTCCCTAAATTCCCCACCCCCTCCCCGAGATAAATAATTGACGGACCTAAGTCATGTTTTCTCTTCACACCTCCCCCTCCAATCCGTTGTCTCAAACGTCACACCTCTCGCTGTCATACAGGACGAACTAATTAGCGCTACTTAAAACTCTACCCAGACTTGTTAGCAACACCTACTTCACCGCTTACAAATTAATGAGACTTCGTTTCGGCGATTAAGCTTAATATGCATTTGAATGGTGTTGGTGTGGCATCCGATGTTAGGATGTTCTGGGTTTAGGTGTCGCTAATAAGCAGCATCCATTCGTTCAGGCCGGCGGACTCGAAAATGACTCGGGACCATTTGGAAGGGCCATAAAAGAATCCATTTCTGCGTCTGCGCAAAACCTCTTTTCTCACCATTTTGACGTGCATTAACTGGCGCGCCATAAAAAAAAAAAAAGAAAAAAGATTGGAGTGGGATGTTTGCTGTTGCGTGGTTCTTGTATCGGGGTTGCAAAATTCTCTTTCTCGCTCTCTAGCTGCTGCTTAAGTAAAGATGGATGGTGGCGGGGCCTTTAATAACACTCGGAGATTGACTCGCCGAGGAGACCTCCCTAATTATCCCCAATTACAAAAAGCCCGTAATTTATCCGACCTAGAGGAAAGCAGACAGCTAGGCTCGAAGTAATAACAGCTTTGGCGACGGAGTGATGGAGGGTGAGGAGAGAGCTCAGAGCCGACAGACAACAGACTCCCCCCGAGCAGAACTCCGAAGCGAAAATTATTGGAAGGTTGGTTTCTTTCTTTGGTCGAGAGTTGAAAAAAAAGAGGGAAGCGTGGACGAGACCTAGCTATCGACGTAATTATTAGTGGCAAACTCGCAAGATTGGGCTTCAAATTGTACCCATGGTTGTACTTCTGCGTGGTGACAAGTGGTGGCGTACCTCAGGGCTCTGTGCTTGGGCCTCTACTGTTTCTTTATAAAATCGCACCTTTAAGCTTGCTATGTTGAATGGATGTTTTGCCTCTTCCTATAGGAGTGTGCATTTTCAAGGACAAATTCGTTAAATATTATGGTATCTTTGCGATGGCTATCGGTCATAAGTTTAATGAAATATCTTGCAGCATACTTTAGAACTAACCGCTTCCAACTGAATCCGGGTGTTGGTGACAAGTGGTAGCGTATAAATCAGAACTTGGTGTATTCATTGCTAATGGTTGGCACTTCTGTCTACGTTGTTGATTTTTTAGTGTACGTTTTCAAGGACAATAGCACCAAACGATGACTGTTTTTTAATATATAACACCTCCTGTGACTTCTATTTACAAGTGTTTTGGATGTCTGACCAACTCAGAACTGTAAGCAAAAATGAATCCGTATATTTTGCATGGTTGTAAATGGTGGCATGCCTCAGGGCATCGTGCTTGGTCCTCACTATTGTTTCTCTGTCTGTCTCAGCACGCGTCTAATCTTGCTTTGTTGTATTTTTTTCCTGTTGGTCTTGTGGTACAGCCTACCTCTTACTATTTTCTAAAATCGCACATGTAAGGCTGGTCGTACATTGTAGACCATGTTTCAGCTGGCGTTTTCAAAGCACATGCATTGAACTTTTAAAGGGCAATTACATCCATTTTGACATGCATGTTTGACTTTTGGATCGCTTACACAATAACTAAACACAAGAATTGCGGTAAGAATACGTTACGTACGTCCGATATAACAATTTAATTACTGCATCACCAAAACACGACACGGAGGTCGCCATTGTTTTGCTGAAACGAGCAGAAATTAATGCCGACAGACGGATCTCTTCGATTTCGACTCGGAGCCGATTGAGATAGCTGTATTGACTGTGTGGAGCTCAAGCGTCTGACGGCCTTAGCTGACCACTACACTGCCGGCCAACTAAGGCCGTCAGACGCTTGACTTCCTCACAGTCAATACAGCTATCTCAACAGGCTGCGAGTCGAAATCGAAAAGTGACATCTGTCGACAATTAATTTCTGAGCGTTCCAGCAAAACAATGGCGATCTCCGTGTCGTGTTTTGGTGATGCAGTAATTAAATTGTTATATCGGACGTAAGTAACATATTCTTACCGCAATTCTTGTGTTTAGTTATTGTGTAAGTGATTCAAAAGTGAAACATGCATGTCAAAATGGATGTAATTGCCCTTTAAATTTAGTTTTGATATTCAAACTCTAAGTATGTCCAGCTCTTCGTGTGACTAAACAAAGCATCGGTGCAAAGATTCCTCAGTTACAACCTGGAAAACCTAGCAACGTAGCCAAAAAATGTTCATGTCAAAACAGGATTAGGCCTATAACCGCTCGTAAATCAAATGTAAAAAGAGTAGTAAGGTTCCATAGTTGTTTAGGGTTACACAAGGCTTTCTCTTCGTCGTTTTCTGACAGTTTAGTTACAAGGGTGAAACGAATACGGTTTCTGCAAGCGAAATAGCAGACACCTCTGCTAGTTTGGGGCTCCACTCAACTAAATGGCTGACACCCGGGCCTAGGCCTATTTTTACCAATTGGTCATTTAATATCAATTAGCTCTCACCCATTGATCATTCGATATCAATTGATATTAAATGAGCAGTTTAGTTAAGAAAACATATATTGTTTGTTGCGTGTAGTGACTGACATCTCTGTTTGGTATATGTATATACTAAGGCTGCATTGCTACCAACTTAACCGACCGATATCGATCTAGGTTTAAAAATTTGCCGATACTGCATGGTACCAATACCAAAATTAAACCTAATTGTTTTAGCAATGGTATAGTTTTCTACAAACGTCCAATAATTATTAAAATAAAAAAAAAATTAAATCAGCAACCAACAGTTAAAAGATTGGTAGGAAGATACTCAGCGATTTCCTGAGCAAAACTGACGCAAACCAGGGTGGAGTGATTTAAATGAAGCTGATTTTAATCAGCGATTTAAATCGCGATTTAAATAAGGCAGCTAAAAATTAATTAAGTGGTTCTCATGAGCGCACTCATGGTTTTTTTTTTTTTTAGCGCATGAAACGTTTCTTATGACATTGACTAAAAAAATAATTTCGATCGCGCATCAGCACTTTCACCAAACATTTCCTGGAGCCGATGACCACATCAGCTCTCTGCTCCATTCACATGATCGCCTCGTAACCTAAAGGTCAGACTAAAAATTTAGCTCTAAAGAATGACTTTTATAATATATACAACTGTCGCGTGCTAATCCTGATGTACTATTGATATGTATTCCACAACAAAATATATGCTGCTGATAAAAAAAATTAAAAAAAAACCATCGCCCGCATCTGAAATATCACGAATAAAACGTACAAAAAAAAAACACTGTCCGCTCGCATTAATTTTTCTCAGCACCGCTCCCGAGAACCAATTAATTAATTTTTAGGGGTCTAAAATAATTGTGTATTCGTATTAATCACTTCGATTTGAATCACAGTTTAAATCATTGGTTTAAATCAAATGATTTTTATTAATAAAAATCCGGATTTAAATCATAATTTTACCTTCCTTTAAATTTTTCAAGTAATTTACACCCTGTAAAATGTCCAGTTTTAAGTTTTAGTTTCAGTTACGATCAGTGACGCTGGGCAGCTGCTTATGGTTATAGCCTCTTCTGCACGCGAGGACAGGTGGTTTTTGCAGCATTTGGATAAGTTCACACAAAAATACCCATCCTCCCGGGAACAGTCTATGGCTGGAAAATTTGTGTTTTTTTTGTTCGGAAAGTTATCTAAAAATAAATAAATCAGTCCTATGGCTAGCAATGACTTGACCGAAGACTGATTAATGGTCAACATGAATTTAATTTGAATCTGTATCAGCTGTAATGTTTATTAAAACTAACCCTCAGTGTTCGAAATCAAAATCAAAATTTCGCTAAAGGTACATTTGTTTTCTGGGGATTATTCTGTAAACATTCACCTAAATGACATCTACAAATTACCACGGGAAAAAATAGGTAAAAAAAGTAATACTGATTTAAATCAAGAAAATCTGATTTAAATAAAAACAATCCGAAAATTCTGATTTTTTTTATATTTTTTAATATTTTTTGAAAAAAAAAATCACGATTTTTATCCATCCTGCCGCAAACCGCATGTTGTAATCTCGAACGGTTTCCGAGTTATCGATGTTTCAGTGAAAGTCGACGAATCCGCCAATACCACAAATATCGGCAACAGACCGATCAATTATCGATATCGGTATCGTTACTGTTAACTTCGCGCAAATTGCTATTCCCAAAAACACTGCACCGTTTTTTGTTGACTACAAAAAAAGTGGTAGTATGATTACAGTAGTGGTCGCCTAACTCCACGGCTTTCACCCGTCCACACTTTAAAAGATTGTTCCAAACGAAAATTAAGGGGCCACAAAATTCCGCACGAGTACGTTATGTATTCTGCTAATAATAAAAATATATTTCTGCGCGTCAGACGGAAACACTGGACAGGGGTAAGATGGTACCTGTATACTACAACATGTTGAAATCGGAAAAAAAAATTACAGCTAGCTAGTTGAGCAGACTGCCAAACCAGCTTTTCAACAATATGTTCTGCTTATCACGCATACCCTAAAAACTATAATAAAAATTTATACCAAAAAAAAAATAAAAAAATATCTAAGAAAAAAAAAGCCTTTTTTTTATGGCTCATCTTCAGGGGTGAGTGGGCAGATCGAGGCCTGTCAGACGGTTCAGTTCTCTTCTTTTGATGAAGGGCTGTTGTCTGTCGCTATACCTTTTGAAAGAGCGCTTTTGTTTTGAACTGCAGACCGGAACCCCATCCATTGTATACTTATATTGACGACGGAATGACAGTGCTGCCATCTGGCGTCGTTTTCTTTTTCTTTTAATGCCCGCCGAAAGGAAGGAAGAAAAGATGGCGGCGTCGTTCAAATAGTTGGTCGTCACTATTACCCAAGGCCAACAGTACACGAACGGCAACGGGTTGGTGACTATATAAAGCTCATAAACCATACTTTTTAACCCTTAAAATACTATACTATACTACTTCACCTAACGTCCTAAAGACGTCCAATGTACATCCAGTGTCCAAAACGTCTAGTTCAAATTAGGTACAATATGGATCAAAAATGACGTCCAGATTATAAGTCCATTGGACCTAACCTTGACTCAGGTTTGTAAGTCCACAGAATTCCAGCTGAATTCGGACCAGTTTTGGAAGTGGTCAACCTTTTTGGGACTTTTGTTTAAAATTTATTTTGTTTATTACTAACAGTTTATTTTGAGACCCGCCAATGTTTATCGGGGGGGAGGATTGGGAGCCATAGATTTTTGGGCCCTCTCAAGGGGGAGTGTTCATAAATTTTGCAGTCCCCGTCAAGGGGGGAAGGAATCACACAGAAAAACACAGACCAAACTGAAGGAAAAAGTCATTTTTGCACATAAAAAATGTCTAATAACGCCTCAGCTTCTGGCAAGCCCCCCGAGAGACCCCCCCCCCCCACCCCGTCTGCCTCTATGATGTTTGCAAAATTTTGAAGCTATCAATAACACTACTACCTAGCGTAGTTTTTTTTTTTCAATAAGTTTTCGAAAAGCTTTGCCTCCTAGACTTGGAGACTGAGGTGGTGGAATGCGCAGTAAGCACTGCCTCTGAGTGGTCAGGTACTAAGTCCAAAGCTCAAGAGACCAGTCATTAATTACGGCTGTGGGGAGGGGACCAGTCAACATATTTTTTTAGGGGAATGCATCGTTTTTTAGACTTGAGTGGCGATCTAATAAGAATGGGGTCCCCCCCCCAAAAAAAAAATAGTAGGCTATTCCGTGTGCCTATTGATGATTTCCTGTAGCCAAATAAAATAAGTAGCATTCTACACAGCAGCTAACTCGCCACTCACCACAACTCGCTAGCTACAATTGAACGTTGTTTGAATCCCGAATATGGGTTTAGAATTGGAAGATCATCAGTGCTCTAATCTTTAAAGGGATATACCTCACAACGCCATTTTTCTCGACCCTCCACATCAAGTACGGTCCCAAAGGTCTATAATTTACTTACCGTTAGTCTTTCCCTTGATAAAAATCCGTTTTAAAATGTGGCGTCTAGGAAATTTTCTGTTGAATATTACCATTGCCTAACTAGATTGTACACAAGAGATCACGTCGGCAACGATATTACTAACTTTATTTACGTTCGTTCCGAACATAAATGATGCAACGCGCGCCTACAATGACCTTGGAAGTTTTATCTGTGTGTGCGCAGTATTAATTTTAATCGTTTGCTAGTAATTACTATGAGATCAAAAATCTAGAAGGCTAATGCAGTAAAACTTGAAATTAATTATTCCAATAGATCGCCGAAGCAAAATTATAAGATACTAGTCAAGAAAATTATAAATTGTGATTTTAAAATACGAGAATCATTCCGGTTTTTGACGACACAGTCAATGTGTTCACGCTGGCTGGACTATTAGGCGCAATGCCAGTTGAGACAGTAGCTACGTTTTTGTTGCGAGGAACGAAGCTACCGTCTCAGTTGACCTTAGCTGTCGTTAATACGCGGATGTGATCGTCACGTGGGTGTTGTGAGGCAGGCGGAAGGTTATAAAGCAGGCTGGATGTTGCTTTAAACGGCTATCTCGCTGCTTTACCTGTTAACCTTGCTACGGAAGTGGAAGCGTTTGCACGTCTCGAATCTTGACCCTTTTAGCCAAATCTCAACACGGAAAAGGTGGTCATCAGCCGCTGCAGCCTTTCACACTAAGTAAAGGATAATTCAAGCTATTTAAACTCAATTTCGGCAGTTTTTACTTGTAAGTACAAGAGATTTCCTATATGTATAAAGGCTTGCTGCTCACTTCTGTATAGTATATAAGAACACCGTAATTCAAAATTTTCGAAAACTGCCACCAGGCGTGCTGAAAACACACTCATGAACTCTAACTCACGCACGAAAAAAAACGTAGTATTCTATTTTTTTACAGTTCCCGGTGTTGCAGCACTAGACAAACCTTATTTTTCGGTAACGGTTGTAGTGAGCTTCACCGGTCCAGGGTTCGAGTCCCTGTTCGGACGCCAAATTTGTAGTGAGTCTCACCTGTTTTCCACAAGAAAACTTCCGGAGACTCGGAATTAAGACGAACACGGTTTAATACGATTTTACATTGCAACGGTAACACAGAACTGCATCCAGCCCACCCAATGCGCAGGCGCAGCTGCATCAAACAAGTAATACGTTACGTGCAAGGTGCCCAGACATCATTACACGGTGTTAATCGTCGAAGTCTTTGGACGATTTAAGCCTGCCTAGTTTACAATGTTCTTAACTTATTTTTTAGCTAAACTATTTGTTTTATCTTATCTAAATAGATAGAGATAAATTACATTACATGTTGTAACTAAAGTTTTGCAGCGACTTTTTCTTTTTATACAATGTTTTGTTTTATAATTTCTTGTGTGGTGCCTACATGCCACACGCGGGCATCAGCTCTTGTGGGATGTGGGCACATACTGTATTGTTTTACTGCAATTGTTTATTGTAATAAACTTACTTACTACTAACTTGTTTAAAAAAGAGCCACGGAAACATCGCCAACTGCTCAATGGCTAAAATACCTCTTTAAACCTAGCTGCGTATAATGTTAGCGGGGACGGACTGGCACGGGTGTAGAGCAAAGGAAAATCTCGTCCAAGGGACCACAGCCATAAGAAATGTTCTCTTTGGCCGGGTGCAAAAAAAAATTGCTTTCGCAAATTCGTGTCCATAGCCCAAAACTCCCTTAATAATTCTTTTTTGTTTGTTTGTTTTGGAAGATGATTGTCTCTAGGATTTAGGAATAGTAACAAACTAGTTGTCCCCCGGCGTAACATATGCGCCGGTCTAGTTGGTACCCGCTGATTCATCTCGGCTGTAACAGTCAGCATTATTGAAGTAATAGTGTTTGTTTCTAATTGTTAAAGCGCATATCCGTTCTCATTGTCGGCCGCTCGCCTTTTTTCTTTGCTACCGTGGCAAGAATGAGCCCGCTCGCCCTCTTGCTGATTCTTGAAGCTTCGTTTGTTTAATCCTCCCTAACAAAGCCTCCAACACACAATGCATACAATGTTGTTGGCATTTTTTGATGAGGCAGAAGTAATGTGCGTATTTCCGTTATGGGTCTTCGTTTTCCTTGTGTTCCCCTGAGTTCCCTGATGGTCTCTCTCTGGTTTATTCCAGTGTTCCCCGTGTTCTGTGTTTTGTGGTTCTCTGGTGACGTGGTCATCCTGGTTTAGGTTAAGGTAGCGTTAAGTAGGCTAGCATGAGCGCATAGGTATATGTAGTCCTTTATAGCTCAATAAACAAAATAAAAAAAAAATTAAACAAAGCCTCCATCAAGTCTGCTCACAATTTAAGT
Organism: Lithobius niger; assembly: GCA_023313725.1. Classification (NCBI taxonomy): domain Eukaryota; kingdom Metazoa; phylum Arthropoda; class Chilopoda; order Lithobiomorpha; family Lithobiidae; genus Lithobius; species Lithobius niger. The sequence goes on along the minus strand of JAHWFP010207367.1, from coordinate 60 downwards.
CTGCTCCTAACCGAAATACATATATAGATTACGTACGTGTGTGTTTATATGCAGTACAAA
>JAHWFP010207366.1:779-12364 GCA_023313725.1 Lithobius niger | reverse complement strand
GACCACTGATATTTAACCCATAACAGCCTAAATAAGACTTTATCCGTAGGCTTGTATCATGTTCTGTCTACCAGGCTACGACTAAACCTGTAGCCTCAATTTCAAAGCATGCAGGTATTGGCATGCATGCTGCAAATACCACACTACACATTCTATTTTTTACCAATTCAATTTCCAAATGATTTAAATTTCTTGCTTCTTAATAAAAATAAACAGATCCCCTTGATAAGCATCACGGGCCAAACATACAAGAAACTGGACAGCCTCCGCCTCCCCGCAGTGATGGCTACACTAGATGCACAATGGAAGATCGACCAGTAAGGACTTGAATGACGCACAATAAAGATCAGTGGTAGCGGCGCGATTGAGTAAAATTCCGTTCGTTGACAACGAATATGATGTCGCAAAGACAGTAATTTTAACACGTTTTTGAGCTTCTGAGGAAGGAGAAGGGTTTGTCTCCAGGTGTTTAAGTGTTGAAGTCCGCTTCTAACTGGTGGTGTTTGTGGTAATTACATATTTTTTCTCTGGAAAATTATCTTACCAATCTATGGTAATTATAAGAACCTACATCTTTGAAACTTTAACTCAAATTGTAACTTGGTACTCCACCCCTAAACTCGACTAGACTTGAAAAAGTTGAGCTTGCTTACCCCTCGTTAGGCACTAGTTACGTAGATAAAAATGGCGGAAAACTATAGTAGACGTATGCCTTTATGAATACAGGCTTTTATGTGGACATATGCACACATATGCCTTTATGACTGATGCAACAGGCGGACTGACTTACGGCTTGATTATGTGGCGCCCTTTAATTCTACTGGTCGGGCAAAAGGATTAACAAAAAAAATGAGTACAATTGCATAACGAGGTAAAAAGTGACACTTAAAAAGCGTTAGTGACACAATGACACTGGGAACCCTACTAATGTCCACTGCAAATATTTATCAAGTACTTATGCAGAAGAAGGCAAGCTGCATCAAAACATACTCATCAAACTGTATTTTTAAAATATTTACCTCTTGGAAGATCTGTAATTGCAGCATACGTTGGAGAAAAGGCTGCATACTCGGAGTTCGTGTCTGAATGAATGCATCTCGATTAAAAGTAATCTTTTCTCCGAAATCTAAGGCATCCCGATAACCACCAATTAACTGTACTAAACTATACAAAAAAGCTCGGGCAACACGATCACCCAACATTGCTGTAGAGTTTTTTAATCGCCGCTTAAGAGAAGAAACCTGGAATGAAATAAAAAAGTGTGTAAATCAGCTGTAACCTTAATATTTATTCCACGCATTATATCAACAATCCAGCAAGCATGGAAACTTTTTCCAGTGATGGTTACAGTGCCGATGTGGGTGGGGCTTAGTATCCAGAGTACAGGTGCCAATACAGAGCAACCTCTTTATATTGATGTTCAAGAATCCTTGTAAGTAGAATGTTACATTATTAAAAATACAAAGTTCCGAAAATTACACGATCTTGTTCAAGTATTCGATCAAATATGCTCAAAACAAATAGAATACTCTACCCATACTCTGAAAATTTTTGACAGTTCTTATTAAGTACATGAAACACACTTCAACTGTTTTCATCAGGCGTCGAACTCATTTTGCAACATGGCTCTCGCTTGGTTTTGAATTCGGCGGTTGTACCTCCTAAATTTTCGGCCACCTTCCATCTGTGCATAAGACAGTCGCTTAGGTCTTCACGTAGGATGTGGGTGATGGCAGGGTTTGAGGATGCTTGGGTGTTCATTAGGTGTTCACTGTAATGTTGTTGAGATGAGTTTGAATTGCTAACGATTCCCGCCCTCTTAGATGTCGTAGAATTTGACTTAAGGGGAAATGCTACTCTAAAAAACTGAAAATTCGGTCAAAATTTTGATTTTTTTAAATAGTCACATTTGTTATTTATGATGTGTTCCCTACCATAATCCAAGGTATTATTTGTGAAAGTGGGTTATATTATTCTTAATAAATATTTTTATGAGCCGGTGTAAAAATAAAAACGTATTAAAAAAAAAACACTTTTTTTTATTTGCAAGCCTTTTTCTCAATACTAAGTTTATGCATTACATGCTTACTCGGGAAATCAACTGTTTCAAAAGTATTGCTCCTTTTGGCTTGATTTTTTTTTTTGGAGGGATGGCATATATAGCCTACCAAACAATAGCACCATTTGAGTGGGGGGTGAGGCATGAGCAAAAAATTAACTAAAATATTATCAAATTTAATATCGTAATGCTTAGATATTACGTAAATTTATAAATTTGACTGGCCCCACATGAAATATATTGGTCTTATCATGTTGCTGGCATATTAGGTGAAACCTAAGTGCATAAGATTTTCTGTAAATTAATTAGGAGAAGTAGGTTTGATTTCCCAATGAATTAATACAAACGACTTCGATTCGTAATTTTTTTTATTCATATGGTTTTATGCCCCAAGTAGATACACCAAGTCATAAAGCTCTTAAACCACAGATTTAAGAGATTTTTTGGTTTTTGAGTAATATCTCCCCTTAATAAAGAGTCGTGGGGGCCTTCCCAGTCTATCTTGTGCTGAATGCTCACGTGGTGCACTGTCACGCCGTTCTCTTCCTTCATGTCGCGGGTGTCAGCCATATGCTGCTTTATTTGACTTTTCACTCCTTTCATACATAAACGGCATCACATATACCACATGATGATAGAAGATCACAGGAGACCAAGGAAGTAGATTTGGGGAAAATCGAAAACACCACAGGAACTACATCAGGTTTATTGTTATAAACAATCACGTTTGCATACAATGTTGCTTGAAAAGCCTCGAAAATAACATTGCTACAACAGATTTATTTATTGTTGTAATATTGTTATAACGAGGTTTAACTGTATGCAGCATTACCGCAAATTGCCTATAAACTGCTCCGGCACGGCTATCAGTCCCCTCCCCCCTTTAAATGCTTTAAGATCAGAAATCGATTAGTGTTGTTATCCCTTCCCCGCAAGCTTTATTTTATGGCTAGAAATTGGTTTTCCCCCTTGAAATTGTAGTTTTTCTGCAGCAAAATTAACTAAAAGCTTCACACATTCAACTAAATCAACTTTTAATCTAACGTGATTAACGGGAGCATGTCCGTAATCACTAAGAAGTCACCAATCTATCATTGACGTGCATGATCTGGATTCAGTCTGGCAAAAAAGCAATCCCTTTATTCTCGTTATTCACAAATTTAGTTTATTTGATCGTTCCTCCTCCAAACTCCAACATAAATCACAGTTTAAACTAATTTATCACGGAAACAAACCTCCGTAATATCCAGCACGATTGACAATGTATGTAGATAACTCGAATTTGATGAGATGTGGGCTACATGGCCTGAGTAGTAGTGGAATATTCAAATGTTGTGGAAGTGTACAGTGCGGGCGTGAGAGTCGGTGGACTTTTCGTGCAATTTTTTTTTGACTTGGCCTGAAGAAGATTATTCGTAGTAATAATCGAAAATATGCACGAAAAGTAGCAAGATTCTGTGTTTGGCAGAGCATATTCCACTGTTAGTACACAAGACACTTCTTAGAAGTGAAAGAAGGTTTCAATAATACATTAATTATAAGGCTGCTAAAAGTAAATCAAGTGGTGCTCAAGAGCGTCGGCATTGGTTTTTGCTTAGCACAGCAATGTTTTTTTGACAAGGGCCTCAAAAAAAATTCTGATCACGCATAAGTACTTTCACAAAACACTTCCTCGATCCGATAACCATATCAAACCGAGTACCATTCACATGCCTCCAGCCAGTTCAAATGTTTATCACAACTAAAATCTTGGATCTAACGAAAAACTTTTACTCAATAGCCTGAACGTAGCTGAAAATGTCATTAAACCATACATATTGTGCTCCACAACAAAATGTAGCCTGCTGGAGTTTTTTTTTTTGGCTGGATATGATAAAAAAAAAAATTCTTCAGCTACACCGAAGCACCAAGACAAACATTTTTTAGTACCACTCTAGAGAGTCATTTAATTAAATTTTAGCAGCAGAATTCAGAAGCAGAATTTTGAAGAACTTCTTTCTGGCTACATCTTTTCTCACTGTTGAAATCTAAGTTAAAATTCACCTCCAACAGCGATTCCAACAATGAGAAAAGATGCAGCCAGAAAGAACTTAATAAATAGTCAGCAGTTGGAAATTAGCAAGACACTGCGACTTTTGTGTGAAAATGAGTGGAATTAGTGGAAGGAAAAGTTTTTGAGTTTGAAAATGAGTTTCACAGTAGCGATATCCAAACTGAAAAAGAAGACAATCTTGCCCTTTACTTTAGTTACCAGAATTCACACTTAACACTCCCGCACAACCAAGACAGTTTGCTACATTCTTCAGACAAAAGCCTACATAAAGCGAGCGTTTGCAATACTAGGCTCCTGTCTGACCAGGTTTAAGTGGTGCACTTCCGTTTTGGCGAACGGCCATTCCTGTTGCTGACTGACAGCGAACGACGAAGGACATGCTGGTCTTTTGGAACAGTCAACAGGACGATCGGCAATTGCGATCGCCGAAGATAACCTTCGTCCCAAGTGAAAGCTCAAGAAGGAAGAAAGGCCTATATGCATAAGGGACCTTCCCGACCGAGACAATTTGGCCGGATAACAAGAGCAGCGACAGCGGTAGAATCCGACGGCCAACACCGCGTGTTAGGCCTAACGTCGCCAACGTCTTCAAGGTCAAGCGAAGTCCGTCGGCCAACCGCAGCTAACAACGAGGTAAGCAACCGTTAAATGCTTACGACTTCTCAGTGTGCTAGAACTGTCAATTGCCCATATAATATTTGTGTTAGTTTTCCTTGCCTAGGACGAACTTCCAACTCTGCTTCTGTTCAGAAATGACAGACCCCAACACTCCAACAGTAACAACCACTGGAAACTCACAAGTTTTGAGGAAGAAAGTTAACTCTTTTGGTTGTGCGCGATACCGGAGAACAAATACACAAATTTCAAAAACTTGACATTTTCACCAAATCGCAATGTTTTCATTATCAGAGGCCAGTGGTGTTCCGACACCAATTTTTCAATGCCGATCTAACCTATACCGATTCCATCTGTAGATTCCACTGATACGCCGATTCCGATACCGAGTTTCTGGGCCAGTTTGGCTTATAATTTCCTTTCAACTGTTTTCCCAGATTAACTTTTACATCCTCTCCCCCCCCCCCAACCCCAAGATAGATAGTGATCAACACATGCTCTTGAATTTTTGTTGGCCTTGGCTAGGTTTCGCGTGCCGTTTCTTCCGACTGTCACACAAAATAAGTAGATCTGTCCAAGAAGGCAAGAACATGGCAAAGAGAAACAAAAAAAAAACAAGCGATGATATTAGCTTAGATAAATTATTTGGGCTTGTAAGTTTCATTAATTCATGTTTGGTTAATTCTTCCACATAGATTGATTTAGAAACCAATTTTGATGGAATCTACTTGGAATCTATGGAAATTTTCCGATTCAGAGTCTGATACCGATACGCTGGAATCTAACGAAAACAGGTAAACGGCGATAACCATGGTTTTGCAAAGGCATATTCCCAATCGGCCGATTCTAAAGTATCGGAACCGGCACATCACTGTCAGAGGCTTTCCCTTCCACTCCTGTTCAATTTACTGTTTGATTCGAATGACGGATTCTGAATGTGATGATAGACAGGTTGTTTGAGAGCATTCAGCCTTATGAACAGCAGCAAACAATCAAAAGCAGAAAATGGTCCCCATCCTTTTTAATTGTGTAAGGTTATTGCTGGAAGGAGAGGAACAATTTTACTAAGAAATGCCCAGGATCTTTTACAAGTCATAAACAACATTAGCATGCAAGCATGAGGGATGTAACCCACGCTATCACTTCACTCAAGTTTTATACTCACGTACTCCTATTATACTCATGAACTTTTTATCTTTGACCCGGGTTTTATACCAATGTACATTTTTTACTTTTGCAAGTATGTACGTTAGCGGTGTCAACAATACCTTTGTACATTCCTTTTCTTAATTGAAGAATATTCCATTATTATTACCATCATCGAGTCTCTTCCCGAATGCACAGGGATGGGCAGAATTCACAATCAGAATATTCCTAACCACAGGGTGTTGCAAAACAAAGTAACTGTCAATTTATTTAGTTTAAATTTTTTTTTCAGTAAAATTGTTTAAGTCCAAGAAAAGTCCTCTCTTCAAATTTCTTGGACTTGGAAAATTCTAACCCCTTTGGTACTTAAAAAATAGTCTGGTCTTCAAAAAAGGATACTTCATTTTGAAGCACCCTGTGTAGGACTTGGAAAGTCAATTGCTTGGTTTAATTAAAGGCACGTCTGTGTGCTTTAAATTATGCGAGCAAAATTTTTTTATTCAAATATTGGACCACCCGCTGAAATTGATATTTTTAGCATCCCAGTATACCATTTTAACCTACCCGAAACGAGCTTATCAATGGTGCTAACTTCAAGCCTTCAGGTCAAACCAATAGGAAGTTGAATGGCAAAAACTAAAAAACATTACATACTAGAATGCATAATAACGTATTAGCAAAATATTATATATTTGTAGGCTGACTACATACTTTTTCAGTTTTGAGCTAGGTGTATGTTAAAGAAATGTGCTCGGTTAAATAAAATAAAAAATAAATAAAATGCTTGGTTGCCTGTTGTTTCAATTGATAACCTCGCCCATAAACCCAAACAATTTTTTTAAGTGGCCATATAGGTAATTTTAAACGTACCACTTCTGGAGGCAAATTCTGCAGATCATCAAAAGGAGTTTCCACTTTATTCTGATCAGCATATAAAACTACCATTTCACTCAAATCGAGCTTAGGAGCTATCTGAAAGAAGGCACAACTAAATTAAAACACAGAATATTCAAAACTACCTGCAACATTATTATTTCCCCTGATTAATGACACTAACATGTCTTACCATCAGTGGCAAGCAGCCATGGATACCATGCACTGTGGCTGCTGTTTAGTTATCGTTATGGTTTTTTCACATGCTTTTTAAGTAGTATGAAATTTTAATAAAGCAGTGACTTAAGATCATTACAGTTTCACAAGTTGCAGTAATAATCCACCACTAGGAGGAGAAAACCTTACATTGTAGATGTACTGCTCTTTTAACTATGCTACTGCTATTCACCCAATGAAAGCCTTAAACAACATATCTGGACCTATTTAAGAGGTGGCACCGTTACTCTTCACCTGAAGCCTTACGGCAAAAAGCCGTGTGTAAGTATGTGCATTCCCTGCATTAACTGGTTAACTGGTGGTACAAGTTGTGGCCCACCAATTCTACCATAGTATTATACATTTGCCAAGCCACGCTCAAGTACAAAACACTAATGTAATAGAGCTACTACTTACAGTATACAACTGATTTTATGTTTAACCAACAAGTAATTGAGCTTGCCATTCATTATAACTATCCAGTAAAGCCCTTAACCCTTTGCACGCGGTACCCATATCACATACGGGCGCGAGATGCTTCATTGAGTCACGGGTCCCGTATCTGGTACGGGCACGCATTTCTTTATGCCTTTGGCAGTAGTAAACGCGCGTAACCAATCCCAACGATGACTGGCTGTTGTCATTGATGCCTTTTGTAAATATTAGCGCAAAAAAAAATCATGTGATAGCTTTCAGCCAGTCACATTCAAGCGTAAACAAAGCCGTCTCCATTAGCGCAAAAATGTGGGCTGTGAGCGGCTTCACCGCTAAAACCAAAATGGTGGCGGCATCTTCAAGCTGTAGTGCTAGTAGCAGCGAACAAAAAGAGCGGATAATGACGATTTTTCTAACAATGCAGATTTTTTGGTAGAATATTTTTATAATAGTGATAGCGAAGGTGAGTTTCTGTAGTGCTTCAGAATCGGATTCAGAGGACGAAGACGAAATCTACGAGCGGTTACGTGCGTTGGCTACAACGAGCGAAATTTGGGAAGATATTTCTTCGATTACTCCGCCATTCACTACGGCGTTGCCTCCATTCATCGGAGATTCTGGCTTTCATGGTAATTTACCAGTAAATCGAACAGTTTTGGACTATATAAATCTATTTTTCAACAAAAATGACATAAATGACATCTGGGTTGAAACAAACAGGTACGTTGCGTAACTAAAACAAATGAATGCTACTCGCCACCTCACAACCGCCTAAAGTGGACCGATGTTTCAAATGATGAAACAAAAGTATTTTTTGCCTTGATTTGGACGATGGGACTGGTAAAAAAAAAAAAAAAAAAAAAAAGACTATTTAGAGGAACACTGGAGTGTAAATGAGATTTTGTCGATGCCGTTTTTTTTTTAAATATGATGTCTAGGGACAGACTTACATCTATTTTGTATGGGCTGCATTTGATAACAATCAGATCAGGTGAACCAGGACACGACCATCTGTTCAAAATCACACCCCATTTTCACAGATTGGTGTCAAGATGCAGAAATATTTATACACGTGGTGTAAATATATCTATTGATGAGGCAATGGCTCCTTGGAAGGGGCGACTCATATTCAAACAATACAGGCTAAAAAACCCGAAAGGTTTGGAGTAAAACTCAATTATGCGAGTCAGCCACCGGATATAGCTGGAACGTAGAAATTTACACTGCAGACCAAAACATCAGTGCTCAAGGTTCTACGTTTGATGTGGTTCATCGCCTACTAAGTGGACCTACTTCCTTGTTGAACCAAGGTTATCGTGTAGCTACAAACAAGTACTACAGTCTCATCTCCAGTGTTATTTTCAGAGCAAATGTGCGGAGGATACTGCAGGTGTAGGTACTGTGATGGCCAATCGAAAAGATATGGCGGTAGAAGTGACTACTGCAAAGCTGAAAAAAAAGGCGAATCTGTTTGTCAAGTCAAAAACAACATTGCGGCTATCAAATGGAAGGACAAGCGAAATGTGCTCATGATAACTACGAATTACCATGCATGCCGAGCCAAACAAAATAACCCTACGGGGAAAATAAACCAACAAACTGGGGAGCCGGTTATGAAACGACAGGTTATTCTAGATTACAACTCAATAATGGGCGGGGTTGACCTACATCATCAACTATCGAAATATTATGCTTTTCGACACCATACTTTGAAATGGTGGAAAAAAGTTTTCGTCCACTTGATGACACTCGCCTTGACTAATGCCTACATTTTGCATTGCAAGTTGTCGACTTCTCCTTTATGTCATTGGAAATGCCAGCTACAGTGCATGCACTCTGTGAGAGCTCTTCATTCAGATCTCCTGTGGCAAGAAAAGTAGCTAGCAAGACGCTGGACAGATTAGTTGCACGCTATTTCATTCGGACAATTCCACAAACAGAGAAAACAAGAAATCCGCAGCGCTACTGTGCAGTTTGACACATAAGCACGGGAAAAAGGAAGGTTGTTGGCCAAAAACGAAGGGAAACCGGGTACGAGTGCAGTTAATGCAATGTTGGCCTTCACCTTGAACCTTGCTTTGCAATACATCATGCTCAAAAAGATTTCAAAATGTACTACGACCAACACCATCGAGACGAAGCGTAATGCAGTGAAGCATTTGCTTTGCTGCCCCTAAATTAAATAAAATAAATTTAGCTGTGAACAATTTATTTTTAAGCACAAAACAATCATGCAAGCCATGTTGAACATATAAAAATGCATTTTATTTATTATCACATAGTTTGTACCACATCTGAAGTATTTGTGATAAGTTTTAAGCAGTTTCTAAAAAAGTAAATAAATACCCAGTGACAGGCATAACCTATTTTTTATGCTTACGTGCAAAGGGTTAATAGGGATCGGCCAAAACCGGATCCTTGAAATTCGGATTAGACTCGGTTTCTGCAAAATTTGTAACGTATAGTTGACTTTTTCAATAAGGCCAAACAAAAAAAAAATGGTTTGGTTTGCGTTACCTGACCGGCCCTAAACTTTTTTTCCCGTCCAAGGAAAAATAATCCCCCGCCCTATTTTGACGCTCCATCCTACGATACAAAAATGGTTCAAATGCTTCCTGAAAAAAGGAAAAATATTACTCCGTGAACATGAATGTACCTTTATTTCATAAAAAAATATTTAATTACAGTTTTTGAAGTAAAGACTTTCTGATTTAGTAACAAAAAAAAGTATAAAAAAAAGGAATTTTCAAACCGACCGACCCTATATTTTTTAACTGCGTAACGCAAACCAAACAATTTTGTTTGTTTGGCCTAACTGCTTTAACTTTTGGCTGATTCGCACATTCCAATATATCATTCTACATGCATTTTCACCAGCTTTATAATGGAGGTAATTTCAAACGGATAGCACAAACTACTCAAACGTTATAGGGGAAATAACAATGAATATGTTTCAAAATTGTTCACTCGGTATGAATTTTTTTCAATCGTTCAGGAAGAGGAGAAAATTAAAACTGTATAAAGGGCAGAAAACAAAGGTTTTAAAATATTTTGGATTCAGTTGTGATCAGAAAATCTTGAAAATAATTTTCTGGATCCAATCTAGATTTGATAGAAGTAGATTCGGTCGATCCCCAGCCCGAATCAAGGACTAAATAAAAGGAAAATATTCAAATTAACATCCTGCTAACTGTATGAACTCATGCTTGCTCAGCTGTTAGTAATCCACTGAAAACTCACACACAGCCAAAGACAGATAAAAAAAAATAAGCAGAAAAAGTGGTAATGGAAGGGAGGGGAGGGCCTAGATAAGGAAACCACCCTACAAAGTGGGAGGAGTGAAGTCACTGCATGTTGACGGAGTGCCGTACGTAATGGCATAATGAGGAATTTAATGCGAAGAAGAATGTTTTAATGTTTTAATGTTAATAAGGAATTACTTTACAATGGTACTTACCTCTAACAATACTGATGGTACGCCTATTAAAAAGGGCATTGGAGCACTAAAACCAATACATTCCAAGTTAGAATTAATTTTTCAAACGCAACTTTTAGAATTCTACCTTACTTTAAATCTTACCTTAAATAATCTAATAAATTTGTAGGTAGAATAGGAATAAATATGTGCTGCCTAAGAACAGATAAAAAAATTGAAATGTTAAATGAGGATTCTTTGTACAATTTTCTAAGCGCTTACCAAGTTAGACTACAATACATGTTCTATAAAATAAACGAGTCTGAAGTGATCCGGTCTATTAGAGAAGGTCTTTCGTGCCTCAGATGATGCGGACACGACCAAAGTCTTTCTAATACGAACAAGCATAACAGGCTGCATTAAACATCTAATTTCAGTATATGGAGAAAATACTGCCCTTGGAAGATTGGGAAATGCCGTTTATAGTGGTTCAGGTTAAATATCATCAAGTCATTCAGTGGGAGAAGACTGCCGTGCTTTCGGCCTCCGTGCTCTCGAATCCCTGCCCATCCTCAGGAATGAGAAGATTTAATAGGACCATTTTTTTCGGTTTCAAGTGGAGGTAACCTGTATTTACTGACTTTTGACTTCGTGCTATTGCCCTCATTAAGTTTATTATGAATGAGGTGGTATCTGGTATTAGTCAACACCAGATTTGTAAATAATCACACATTTTATTGAAAAATGTGTTTTGTTGATTTAGTTTTAATGGA
>JAHWFP010207365.1:22726-39007 GCA_023313725.1 Lithobius niger | reverse complement strand
CAGCAGATGCTAAGTGGAAGGAACAACCATCGTGTCAGTTGTTTTTAGCCGCATGAGGGAGGAAACCGGAGTACCCGGAGGAAAACCTCGTGCAATGGGGGGGGGGGGCGGAAATAAACCCGTACCAGGATCGAACCCCGGTCTGCCGGGACCAAGATGCCTATCGAATCTGACACCACAGTGCTCGTGGCTGTTAAAAACGCTTATTACGTTACAACGCCTACTTCTTGATGTTCAGCTCCGGTGTCGCTTTTAATTTTGTTTTAGTAGCATGCTTTACCTATTTTTTTCTTGTTTCACTAATTTTAAGGATTTTTTAGGGTGGTGGAGGCGTCGCAGCGTTACATCGTAATTGTTTTCATTAAGTTTTTTTGCATTAATATCACTGTTTTTTTCATGTTGCGAAACCCGTTCGCTTTGCAACAATAATAGAAGCCATGAAAGCAACAATGATTATGAACTCGTTGTGAAAGAATCTAAACCATTAAACTATTGAGCCATCTGCATGTCCTTATGTATTCTCCAGACGCCACAGCTTTAGATGACAGAATGCCAATCCCGTAACAAGAGAAGTTATTTACTCCAAGCTTAACACCAGACCAAGTAACTCATAACACGCAAGCTACTGCTGACGTCAATTCTCTTTCTTTAAGCGTTCATGCATCTTTCAAGATAAATACAAGCTTGGGTCCCATCTTTTGTATCACTTTAGCCTTCTGTGCAGGCGAAACCAAAGAAGAACACTAAACAGTGGGACTCTTCTCGTTCCATCTTTGGGCGAAACGGCTGGGAAGCTGACTACCGCGACGACTTTATGCGTCCGTCACCTTATTTAGTGGTAGTCAAGTGGAATTTAAAAAACACGGCAAATTAAAATATCGTTGCTTACTCATAGCTAATAGGCTTTCTTGACGCAACCCAATGAAATAATAACATTTGATCGTCGCATCTAACCGCTACAGGAAGACACGCAACCGTTAAAAAGAAAAGGATTTCGTTAACGACACACATTAGCGTGATTAAAAAAAATAACTCTCGACACCGTGTTGCATGAATGCGAGAATAGACCTATTCTCGAACCCAGTTATCCTTTAGCTGCTACTTACGAAATTAAAATGATAGGTTAAAAAAATTAGGCCTAAAAACTGAAAATTAGGCCTAAAGTCTAAAACTAGGCCTAAAACCGCGCACATATTTAACCGGCAATTGTGATAGTAACTACTCTTAGATTATATAATACAGATCGTTGTTGCAGTGCTTGATAGAGGTGTGCGCTTCAACACTTTCGTTCAAAAAGTGGCGGAAGTTTCCGGAAGACCAGTTGCGACTATCTAGTCGCTGCAGCCGCTTGTGCGTATTTACGTACCATTATAAACGTAACTAACATCGGGACCCCTATTTGAACGCTAGTAATTAGCTATAGCTCTCCCCTTGAAAAGCAACCCCTGATAACCAGTGGTCTTCCCTGTGATACGGCGGGACCTCTCCTGCAGGGCAGCGTCAAGTGACGTCATATTGCCTACGAGATAGCATCTTGGGGGCATAACTACAAGGGGTACTACATTAAAATGTAAGGGAAAACAACGGCATTTCTAGTCAAGACAGTGGTTTGAGAGCGGGTTTCTTATGCTTAAAAAAACGTTGTTTTCTCCAACAAAATAAATCGCGCGTTATAGACTTAAGAAATCCAGTCTAATAGCATTGGCTTCAGTAAGACGCCCTTCTATTTCCCCTCCAGTGCCCCTTGCAGCTAACCCAGTTACCGGCTCCACCATAGAGTTATATACAATAATGCTACGTTATGGCACTGCCTCAGTGACACAACGTTGTATTATTGTATACAACTCTATGCTGGAGCCAGTAACTGGGATAGCAGCAAGGATCACTGGAGGGAGAAAGCAGGGCGTCTTACTGAAGACAATGCTGTTAAGAGTGGATTTCTTAGGCCTATAATGCGCGATTTTTGTCGATTTGTTGGCAGTTGCTGACATTTTTAAGCAAGTGGAATCTTTATTTTCCGATTACAACCTAGCAGCATAGGGATTGGAGAAAACAACGTTTTTTAAGCCTATGAAATCCGCTCTCAAAGCACTGCCTTGACTAGAAGTGCCATTGTTTAACCCTCCGTTTCAAACTAGTGCCCCTTGGCGCAAGTTTTCTTGCAGTTAATATGACGTCACATGACGCTGCTCTATACTTTAAACGCTCGTATACCTTCGGTGTACCTTTTCTGTTTTGCAAAGTGAAGTAACGCAGTGCACCTTGTAGCTAGCTAGCCAGCTAAACCTTTAAGAAGTTGGATGCGTCAACCCATTCCCCGAGTTCTTTGTTGTCATGGCAACCCCAAGTGCCAGCTTCCTAGCAACGGAAGTGCAAGCTCGACTTCGTGCGCGGGTGTCGCAATTTGTTTGCGAAGTCGACCACAAGAGGTCTCAGGGTGACCTTGGACGGAGTTGTTGTTGACGCACAATCTGGCGCACTGAATCCTTACACAAACCATAAATTAAATTTAAAGGCTCGATGCGAAATTCTAATAGAAAACGACTCCAAATAGCGAAAACTGGTTAAATAAACATGAAGTCGTCTAAGCCGCGCTTGCTTCAGTCGCAGTTGTTGGGGGCGAGGGACAGGAAGGGTGATATAAAAAATAAGTGGGGGGAGGGGGTTTATGCACGTAGTGTCGTTAAAATAGCCGTAATACGATGAGCCACCACAAACTACCCTCTGTATTCTTAGGTGGTCGAACAGGTGGTGTATTTGCATTTCGACCGTGGCTCATAGGCAGTTAGGCCCTAATAAATATTTTTTTAAAACGTTTTTATTGTACGTGTAAAAAGTAATAACCTGATTTATTGTGCACGGCTGCCAGCCTCCACTTGAATTGCATTATTCAGTCAAACGGATATTCATTTATCGCTTATGGAAACGAAATTAGCATTGACAGTGGCTTATGGATACATACACGTTCCATCCCTCCTTCCCCCTTGAGTGAGTACTAAAAATGAACAAAGAACACACTTGAGCCGAAATTGTGAACTGCTAAGAATGACTAGTGAGCCGCATTAATGAAAATAAAAAAAGTACGGTAACTAGATCCGGTCATTGGTCTAGTTCAATGCATGGAGAAAATATCCTAAGACCCGGTTTCATCTCCAAGCCTCCGTGAATTATTTCGTCTCTATAGGGATGTATTTAAAGTCAGCGGCTTGCGAGTCGCTTGGCCGCGGGGAACGCTTTTCCATTGAAATAAAAAACAGGCAACGTTTCCGCCTGCAAGCGAGTCGCAAGCCGCTGACTTTAAAAACATCCTTTATTGTTGTTCACTTGTCAGCCTTAGTAGAGTGCAGGCTTGGCTTCCCCTGCAATTTTCGTTAAAACTTTTGTGGCTTCTGTTTTAGACTGCTCTTGCATTTTTTGTTTTCTAATTAAATTTTATTTATTTTTATGGTTTTAATTTCTCGTTTTGGCTGTCCATCATATCTAGACATTTGTAGACGATGATGTTTACGGTGGGTGTGTAGTGTAGGAGTGACGGCGTTGTTAAAAGTGCTGCATCGGTGATTTGGGATTCAATCAGAAGCTGAGAAGGAGATAACTTCTTCAAGCCAAGGCCGACTGGGGTACAAATCGCGTGTCTCGCCTCCTGACTCAACATCGGTTTACGCACTTGCTGGAAAGTTGGTGCCTTTCAGCGCTGCTTTGGAAAAGTAACATTCTAATGATGTTGAATCAACCGGCTTGGAGCCGGGAAACGAAACCCACATCTTCGCTTCCAGACGACCTCGTAACAGGGATGACTGCAGTGCTGTACGCAGGAATTTTTATTTATTAATTTTTTGGAGTGGGAGGGGGGGCGTCCTGAATGAAGGGAGCGCCCTGTACTACTAAAAAAAACTTTGAATAACCAGCTAGGGTATCTGGGGGGGGGGGGGGCGCTGCAAGCTCCCAGTGGGGTCCAGTGGGTTTGAAATTTAACACGTTTTAGAGCAACTTTTCAACATCTACAGCAGCATTTTTTTCGAATTTTGAGATTTTACATTTTGCGCCAGCATGACAATTTGAAATACATTTATTATCATACAAAAAAATCACTAAAAATAATTTTGGGCAGTGACATGGGTGCACCAGACTTTCATTTGGATGGGGGGGGGCACGTGCCCTTTGTGAACCTCCCCCCCTCCCCTCTCCCCATGCGTACACCACTGATCAAAGGCCATACTCTAGCATCATTTTCGTATATCCCTCACGTAAATAGAATTTGCAACATTTGCATATATAGGTTTGAGTGAACGTAGAAGAACAATCTCACTACAGGGGGAAAAAACAGGAAAAATGAATGCGTTTGTAACATTTACATGTTTTTGGATTGTAAAACTGTGGCGTAACACAGGTAAGTCGACGTGGAGGCAAACACCTTTAATAATAAGTACTGAGATTTTCTTGTCGTGTAATTACGGAATAAGTCGTACAACAGGAAGGATGAAGCAAGCCCATAAAATACTTATATAACACGCAGGAAGCAAGTGACAGGAAAGAATAATGATAGGGTATCGGAACTCTATGGGCTCCGGGAACGCCATTATTGCCTCTTTTTGCACGGTCCCAAACTTTCACAATGCAAAAAAACGATCAGCGATACAATCCCCTATCACCACACCGCTTTAGTGTGGCGATATGAATATCACGCACTGCAAAGTGTGGTGATATGGGATATCGCCACACTAAAGTGATATGGATGCCATCGACAATAAAGTGGGGTGATGTCACATGACGTGACTGCGAGGTGAACGACGTAATTTTTAAACGATGAACTTTCCGTGATGTGCAGCACGATAACAGACCATCAGTTCATTGAATTAAAAAAAAAAGCGTTTCTCCTACACCTTTTTTTTAAAGAAAATCCTACCCTCAAAACATAAAACACCTCCCTGCTCAAATGGTATCGGCCACAAACCTGACTGCATCAATATAAAATTATGCCAACGTTACGACACCAATTATGCATAAACAACACAGCTATGAAGGCAAACTTTCTATTTACTCCTACCAAATGTTTCATTTCGAAAGTTAGAAACCATTCGATTAATTAGTTATACCACCCAGAGCGAACTGTATCGTATTTATGAGCCGATGGGCGGTATCCTTTACATGGCCAGTCAGCTCGAACTACGTCTTGATGGCGTCTCGGCCTTCGGCCTCGACGTCATCTTGACGTAGTTCTCACGGTTGGCCACGGATATTGCCCAATCGGGTGATAAACCTGATACAGTTCGTCAGGGGTGGTGAACTATTGCTTATTTAAGGCTTAGACGGTAACAAACTGATCGGCAAACGGAAACTACAGGCGTTCTTCTTTATGGAATCTCGATAAAAATGGAAAGGATGAAACAACAGCTAATACTCGCGGGAAACCAGTAATAAGAAGTACATGGTCGACAGGTTTTGAGCGAGTTTGGCTGCCATCCTTGTCATTGGTGAACAGGATTAGAATGTCAGTCCAACTTAAATCTTTGTTGGTAGGACAACAACTTTCACGAAAACGATAGTTAATATGAGGAGATAAGACAAAATGACATCCATTATGTAACATAATGCAGGCGCGTTTGCATTGCCTAAAAATAACCCGACTCTAAAACTGATGGTTGCATAGACGTAGTCAAGCTAGAATATGCCATAGCCTAGCTAGAAGATTAGATACAAACCATGACCACAGTGCATCCAACATTGTGAACTGCCAAGAATGACGAGTGAGCAGCGCGAGTTATTGATTTGGTTTCTTCAGCCTGATGATTTTTGCATTCTGCCTCGATTATCGCTGTAGGTTTCTTTTCATTCTGAGCATGCGCTATGGGTTGGGTTGAGTAGCCTAACTTCGATGGCTGTATGTTGACTAGTGACCAAGCTTGTTTATGGACAAGCTTAATGGTTTTTTCAGCGTTTAAGACTCAGGGTCGGACTGGGTAAGTTTTTTGCATCTGCCCGACAGTCAGAAAAGGGCACCGATCCCGGGAAAGGGAGGCTTATTTTGTACGATAAATACACTTTATTGGGCAAATTCGTTACAGATTTCATTGCAAATGGGCAAACCCTTATGGATCCAATATTTATGGACCGGAAGAAGGGAAAGTGTGCTCGACACTTTGTCCAACATAAAGTGCACTATCTTGCTAAATGATGCCTCACTATCAGCGTGGAACGGTCAACATTTAGCACACTGCCTTATTACCTCATGACACAAAATAATTTCAGAAAGTAATACGTTTTGAGGTACGCTAAAAAAAAAACTGTACTGCTAATTCAGAACGGCACAGTGTAACCAAAGAAGCGATATTTCGGCTGGGACGAATGTTTCGTCGTCTATGTTGTGAATGTGTCTATTTGATTCGAGCTATGTGATGTGTATTATTACAATATTAATGATTTAGTTACGCCTTTTCCGCTGTATTTTCCCCCTTTATCCACTAATATAAAATAAAAATAAAGAAGAGATAATATTATAAATATGTTAACGATAATAAATAAAAAATAAAATAAAAAAGCGTAGGACGCCAGGCCGCCGATTCTCAAGGGCGCATCTGCCATTGGCACACGGGCCAGTCTGACCCTGTTATGACTATCAAAAACCGTCATCGTATTAAGTTTAGATTTTAGATCTACATGTAGAGATACAATTTTAGGTATTAACACTGTACGATTAATTTTTAATTTATTATCAAGCGATTATTCCACTTTTTCCATATTAAAGGGCCACCCGGCCTGCATTATAACAGCCACGTGCAGATCTCCATCCGCGCATTTACTAGAGCCAAGGTCGGCTGGGGTGGTAGCTGCGTTCCTCGCAGTGAGGAACGTAGCTGCTGTCTCGGTTGGCTTTAGGAATAGTACACGAAACAGCATCAAGTTAAAGATTGTGTCGTCACAAACCGGAATGATTCTCGTATTTTGACATAACAATTTATAATTTTCTAGGCTAGTGTCTTATAAGTTTGCTTTGGCGATCTATTGGAATAATTAATTTTAATTTTAACCGTATTAGTCTTTTAGATTTTTGATTTCATAGTAATTATTAGAAAATTAGTACATGCACACACAGAGATGAAACGCCATGATTATTGTAAGCTCGCAAAGAATCATACACTGCGGGACACAGTAAATAAAGTTTACAATTATTCAACAGAAAATCTCCTAGACGCCACATTTTAAAACGGATTTTTAGCAATGGATTGACTAAACGATAAGGAAATAGACCTTTGAGGCCGTACTTGATGTGGTGGATCGAGAAAAATAACGATGGGAGGAATATCCCTTTAAAACTTTGAAAATTTCAAAAATAACTACCCCACCCGACCATAGAGTTAAAATAATTTTCCTTACTGCCACATTAAAAGAAATTGTTTTTTCGTTGTTGACTGGCAATCTCCTTAGGTTAATGCGCCTTAAAAAAATCAAATGGTCAAAAATCTATTTTTTTTTTGCATGAAATTGACTTGAATTGGATATTACCAGGATACGTGTTACTCTTGATAAAAGCTGCTTTATATTCTACTTGTTATTTTTTTTTTTTACTCTATGTGCAACTTATACTGCCCGTTATTTTTTACTGTTATGTAATGCCTTACTAGGCGCCTTGACAACTTAAATAAAGTTGAGTTAAAGTTAATCATATAAAAAACCAAAACTGGGAAAAGAGACCACCAAGTTCGGCCTTTCAAAGGAGTGATATCAACACGCCAAAACATTCGTCAAATTAATCACACCGACTAATACTTCCAAGGTTAAATGAAAACTCGAACGTTGCTACTTTCGGTAGCAATGTCAAATTTTCAATTAACGTGCAAAGTATTATTCGGTGCGATTAACTTGGCGAATGTTTTGGTGTGTTGATATCACTCCTTTGAAGAGTCGAACCATTCGGAACTTGGCGGTCCCTTTTACCAGTTTTGGTTTCTGATATGATATCGCTTTTTTTATTGTTTTCATTTTCTGTTGATTCGCTTTAGGCCTAAAACATCAAGCATTCGTAAAACCTGGTGAAAGACATCTCTGTTTGTGTATCCCATTCTAAATGATTATGTTTAGTACAGTATGCGTTGAGACAACGATACAAACAAAACGGCACTATAATTGCAACGCAGGAAAGCCAACAAAAAATCAGGGCCGTATTCTTCCAAGGTTATCTACCCTTAGTTTCCCCATTTTGGGTTCGTGATCCCTAAGAGCAAAAATAAAGCAACCAACCCTCAGTTCCGGAAGTACGAAGCTGCATTGTCCGCGTTCTCTGCCGGAAATTGTAAGAGTCAACATGTCGCTATTTGTCGCTAAGTGTATATGCGTAAACATGTACACTTGTCTCTGTAGTACACAAGGATGTGCACGTTTCTCGTGTTAATTGATAATAGGCTTATTTTCATGTTTGTTTCTTTGAAAGAATCAGAGGCGTACCTTCAAAGTTGGGGCCCGGAGGCGACAGTACAGTGAGGGCCCCCTTCATAAAAATATTCAATTGTTGCCACACAAGGTGAGAGCCCAGTGGAGGGCCCCTTTCATAAAAAAAATAAATGCAGTGTTTAGAAGCTACCCCCCCCCCTCCATCCGCATAAAAAAAATGGTGTTTTTCCCACACAAGGCAGGCCACCCCTTCCCCCCCAACCCCAACCCCTTCATAACAAAAAAAGTACTTTTAAGTTTTTGCAACACAATTTCACGAACCCATAGCAATAATTTACTTTCTGATGTTTTGCGGTTACAAACAAATTTTAAATTGGGGCCAGTGAGGGGGGCCCCGAAAGTCGGTGAGCCGCCTCTGTCTCATTGTAACAACGCTACTAGAAATATTCTCTGCTAGTTGCAAGGTCTTTTTATTGATGACGTCATGTGCGAATGAATTGTTTGTCAATTGGTGAACGTTTTGTCTGAATACAAAAGGAAAGAAAATCCCAACTGTGTGATGTAATTAAGTTTACAACTTTACAATCGCTCCAACAGGACGTGGTGGCTGATTACTACTATCTAGAGGATCATCAGAAAATACCTGCCTTCTTTAATCAGAGCGAAGAGCAGAAACGCGTCGAATGCACTGCTGGCGCCATCTAGTAGCTGAAATTACAACTTATATTCTCGATTGCAAACAGTTGAAAAATATGTACAAGTTTCATAGCAATTGCTGCATGTAACGCTTAACCATTATGACTGAATAAAAAAAAAGAATTTATCTAAAAATATTATTCCAACAAAACGAAACAAAAACAAACAAGCGGCTACAGCGACTACCTAGTCGCATCCGGTCTTCTGTACAGTTCTGCCACTACCAATAGTGAGGCACACTTCTCTATCACGCATTGCAACAGCTATCTCTATTGTAGTATAATATGAAAGCAGTAACCAACCATTAGAATTATCCGTTAAACATGTGTTAGCTTTCAAGCTTATTTTACATTTTAGGTGTAATTGTCAGCATTTAGGCCTAATTTACAACTTAAATTTCGTACGTAGCAACTAACGGAGATTTGGATTGTATACAGTAAGCCTATTCATTTTAGCAACACGGTATGCCTCGATCCGGGCACACAGTTACAGTGTTACAACGTAATGCGCAACGTAGCCTATATAGATCAGTATTAGTAAGGAATAAAAAGAAAACAAAAATGGGAGGGAAAAAAACCAATCCAAATTCAACGCCTCGTACACCAAACATCGCTGAACTATCGTATGTTTCTAAAGTCTACCAACACACTCTGAATGATCACCGGAACTCTAAAAAAAAACAAATAAACTCTGGAATCGAACCAATCACTAAGTGAACTTTCTTTCCCGGCAACAAACTTAATGGCTCACCGCCACCAATATTCATCAACATTCCCGTTTTCAACCAACCAAGTGATCCAACGCAACAGAACTCGTGTCAACATCCAACCAACCATCAATCAAGCCATCTACAACTACCACGTAAACCATAACAAACAAACATCTGAATGATAAACAATTCAATTCTACACCCAACGTCAAGACAAGAAGCAAGTCTTCAAAGAATCAAGCCAAAGAATGGATCCACGTCGAGCTGCAGCAAAATGATGTCATCCATCAACATCTCATCCAAGGTAAATACAACGTCATTTTCTTTACGAATTTAGACATGTATGACACTTGTTTCCCTCCTCCCCCGCCCCCCCATAAAAAAAACAAAAGAGAACTTGGGGACCTCAGCTAACAACCCTAGGGAACTCGTTCAGAACGTGCCCGTCACCAATTCCGACGTCCAGCTACAAGAAACGTAAATTTGTCGGCCCCCATGAAGTCCGGCTGAAATTTGTTTCTTCTGCTAAGGAAAAATACTATACAAACCCACCCTACCTCCCCTCTTGAGTCACCGTCTGACAGATCGAGAGAGAACCTAAAGATGCATTTGCCTTCGAGCAAGCTCTAAAGGAAGGAGAGCTGCGTATGCGCAGTGGGTTGTGTAGTTGGGCGCATCGGCGCAACTTTTATTCTCAAGGCACATAGAGCATAAATACAAAAATTGATAGGTATAGATTTTTCCTTAGCAGAAGAAACAAATTTCAGCCGGCCTTCATGGGGGCCGGCAAATTGACGTTTTTGCCCCCTCCTTGATTGGACCCTGTGCTCACGATCTGCATTTTGTTTCCAACTATTCTTGCAATGATTATGACTGGGGTAGTTGATGCGTCTGGAAGTAGCAGTAGTAAGTTTAATGAAGTGTTCAACAGTCTGGATCAGTGTTGTGAGTTGCTGTTGGAGTGCGGTGTATAGTGTTGGTGTTAGTAATGAGGTTAGAGTACCCTTGATTGCAGACGTGGCAGTGGACCGGGATCCAGAGCAGAGTTTCTAGCACCAGTGTTTACGTTCCGCTGCCAATTTTCGTTTGGCTCCTGGAATGCCAGGGGTCTGACAAAAAATTGGAGGATATTGTGACATGTCGATGTTGTGGGTGTCCTGGAAGCTCAGGTTGCCCGTGGTGAGAATGTGGTGCGTGGTGTGGACTGTGTCATGTCTGGTCCCATGTCACATGTGTTGTTTTTAAGCATTGGCAATGTACTAGGATTGATGCGTGCAGTGTACGAGTGTGGTCTGGTGACTTACGGATTACTTTAGATTTCCTGCATGTTGCAGCAGACTTCTCTAGGAATGAGTGGCTTCAGTGAGTCAAGCAGTTCACAACTCCGTACATCCTTGCAGGGGATTTTAATGCTCATCACTGTGAGTGAGGTATGCTTAGATGAGACACACAAGGGCGTCTCCTTGTCTCAGTTCTTGATGACCTGGAGTTGAGTGGGGTTCACAATGGCTCCCCGACATTGTGAGGCGGTATAGTGACTGCGTTCAGGAGTCTGTTCTTGACTTTTTCTTGTCCTCCACGGCGATCGTTCAGGCTTTTGGCTTTTCGGTATCCTATGATCTCCGCCGGACAGATGATAGATGACAGATGACAGATGACAGATGATCTCCCCTTTGCTTTTTGCGCCTCGTCCTTGCACTTGGCCTGCTATAGAAAGTGGCGTGTTTGGACCATGGCTGGAGCTGTGGTGTCCTCGGTGTAGAAGTAGGGGTGGACGCAGAGAGAGCGGCACCTTTGGTAAACCCTCTTTAGCGGACACGGTTGTACTCTGTTGCAGTGAGAGAGAGGCGAAAGACACGTAGACAGTGGCAGCGTTCTCCCACTATTGCAAAGTGGTTGTCATATCGTGCAGTGGCGAGGGAGTCCATGTATAGTTTGTGCACAGAAAAGGCTCTGTTTGCGTACCGTTTGTGTGAATAAGTTACCACTTCTTCCTCTGTAGCTGCTGTCTGGAAGATTTTACTCCCGCAAGATCACCGAGTCACCACCACGTGGGTGTTTGGGCCCAAAGTGGGTGTTTGCACCACCACGTGAGTGTTTGCATGCTAGAGCGATGGCTGACACCTTTTAATAGTCACTTTGCAGAAGACTACGCTCTCCCTAGTGGCAACCCACCAAGAGGTTGCCTATTGTGAGCAGACTCTGTACCAACTGATATGCCTTTCTATATCTCAGAGCTTAGGTCTGCTTTAGCTAAGTGTGACAGGTGTTGAAGGTGTTTACTACCAGTTCCTTCGGACTATAAGCTGTGTAGCCCTAGAGGATTTGCTCGTTCTTTTCTAGGGTCGTCTTGATGGTGGGCAGTCCCGCCTTCATGGCTCTTCACAGTACTGGATCCTGTATGTAAGCAAGGCAAGCCTCACTCTGATCCAGCAAACCATAGACCTATTGCTTTGCTGTCATGTGTGCAAGGTTTACGAAAGAATGCTTCTGAAGAGGCTGAATTAGAATTTAGAGTACTTTCAATGTCTTTCAAGTGTGCAATTTGGTCACAGGGTTGGCAGCTGATGCTGTTCTATTCTTCTGCCTAGTATCGAAGAAGCATGGTATGTGGTCACGTGGTCCTTTCTTGATATACGAGCAGCGTATGACACTGTTCAGGTTGAGTGGGTTAAGTTCTCTCTTGTGGCCATGGGTGTTGGTCATAGACTGGCTGAAGCCGTTCTTGCTTTCTTGGACAGTAGATGGTTTGCGACCAGAGTCAATGGTTTTTGGTCGACGCAGTTCGAGTCTGCCCGTGGCCTGCCTCAGGGAAAGCTGCCTCAGTCCAGTGCTCTTTGTTGTTATAATTAATGATGTTCTGCATGGACTATGTCTCAGTGCCAATGTTGTCTGCTATGTAGATGATATTGCGTTGTGGTTTGTACAAAAGAATCTGCGTGTCTTGTGGTCAGTGCATAAACAGCACTTGACTTTGTGGCTGAGCGTCTGGCAATCCGTGGGCACTCGCTGACCCCAGCTAAAAGAGAGATGGTGGTCTTCTCGCGGTTTGTTGGTGTTCATGTACCCGATTAGTGTGAGATTGAGTGGACATACTGCCTCTGCCTCAGCGGAAGTGAAATACCTTTGAGTCATCCTCGATGGGAAGTTGTCCTGGTCTTCTGATGTACGTCTTCTGAGGGAAAGAGTCACCTGCAGGCTTCCAGTTCTTCGTGCTCTAACACGTGGGCAGACTGTTCACTGTGGTCCTCTCCTTTCTGCGTTTTGGCATTTGTGCGCTCTGTGGTAGGTTATCACCTGACTTTCCTGGCCTTGCCGCGTCAGCACGTGCAGAGTTTGCAGGTTAGTCTTAATGACTGTTTGCGAATTTTTACATGGTGTTTAGCCTCGACCCCAGTCCATGCATTGTGGATTGAAGCTGGTGAACCACTGCTTCATTATCGTGCTGATGAGTTGTTAGTTACCCTCTGTCTCAGGGACCTGGCCAAGGGTGGAGGTGATCCTGTTGGGTTAGTTCAGCAGGATTACTGCTCCCTGAATGAGCACTCTCTTTCTTGTTCAGGAGTTGCAGGACATTTAGTAGCTCTTTTGAAGGATCCTGGCCTCAATCCACTGATAACACTGGCTTCGGTTGTGCCTCCAGGCGTGTGGTCCTGGTGCGTTCACCTAGATTCGGTTTTCGAGCCAGGGTCTTTGGCTGTGGACTGTATTGCGGTGTGTCTTTCTTGTGTGACAATGCTCCTGGTGGTATTGGTGTCTGTGTTCCGTCTCTTAAGCTCAGTGCAAGCAGAGCTCTTGTCAGTTCTAGCTTCACCTGTGAGCTAGTCGCGATCTTTATAGTTTTGAATGTTGCACTTGACTTGCGACTTCCTGCATTTATAATCCACACCGATTCCTTGTCCAGCTTGTTTGTGCTGCATTGTGCCTTTCGCACCATGGAGGTTGCCAACCCTATGGTCTTTGAAGTGGGGTGGAAGCTGTGGTTTTCCCTTCAGACTTCTGGGGTCTCACTTGTCTGGGTCCGCGGCCATAGTGGGTGTTACAGCATTGAGTGTGCTGATGCTCTTGCCAAGGCTGCGATACAGAGGTCGACTGACTTTGTTTCCATGGTGCAATCTATTTGGTCTGCTCGACTGCCCCTTCGTGCTTGGGTGAAGTGATTGTGGACTATAATGAGTGGTCTGGCGCATTGACGGGCATGATACTGTTCCAGCTCCAGCAGGTTGCTGTGTCTTCACATCCGTTGGACCAGTTGCTGGTGTGGATGGCCTGCCTTCTGTCGGACAGGGCATGTCCTGCTGAATGAGCATAAATTTCGATTAGGGTGGATGTGGTCTCCTGGCTGTCTGCTGTGTGGGACTACTAAGACTATGTCTCATGTATCTCTTGGATTGTCCGCATTATGGTCCTTGGAGGAGCTTTTTGAGCCCCTGGATAAGTCCTGGTGACTCTGCAGAGTGTCTTCTGAGTGTTTTTCCACCGAGCAAGAATGATCTGCGGCATTTGTGTGCTGCAGCACTATATTGTAGAGCGACTGGAGTTAATTTGGGAGTCCCTCGTATGTTGTGGCGTCTTCTAGTCCCTGGTTCCTGGTCCACTGTCTGACCATGGTGTGGTTCTCTGCCTGGGTTACGGTTCGTTGTACTATTAGGAGTTGACTGCACTTTTGTCTGTTTCGTAGCGTTTGGGTGTCGAGGTGATTTGTGATGAGATTCTGACTGTAATTAGTTTTAGTTGTAGGGTGTACGGCTTCGGGCCATGGCCCTGAAATATATAATCAATCAATCAATTCCAGCCTCTTAGTGGGATTTGTTGTTTTTGTGAGCCACATGCTGACAATTAAGTACTAAAACGATGCGCATGTAACACTTAAGCATGCTCTAATAAACTGCTTGATGACAATACAAACAATGGTTACGACAATAATTTTTCATTTACGTGCCACTTCAGGGCCAAGTGCTTCTATCTGCAACCACCATTTTAGAAAAAAGGCACTTACCCATACTACTCTTTACCTGTGTACCAAAGTTTAGATATGCAAACTTTCTAACGAGCTGCAGACGTGTCTTTATACCCTTTGAGAATTAACAAGGGAGCCCTGTCCTTTGCTAGTAGTGGCTAGCCAGCAACTCAAATCAGCGTTATTGAGGATATTTTTTTCTCCATAAAGGGCTCATTCCCATGCTTTAATGGTCAGGTTTTCTTCTTTACTGGACCCACGATACCTGATTCCAACGACTTGCCAAGATTTCTAGAACATGAGGAATTTACACCATCATGCTGAAATCAGGTATAAGCCTGTTACAGTTAAAAGACACAGTCTGCTAGTAAGCCGCTATCTGACAACAATTAAGACAACACCCCGCCTGCCTTATAACAGCCACGCGCTGATCGCCATCCGTGTATATACCTCACCAAGGTCAACTGAGATAGTAGCTGCGTTTCTCGCAGCAAAGAACGCAGCTACTGTCTCAGTTAGCATTGTGCCTAACAGACGAACCAGCATGAACGCATTAATTGTGTCGTCACAAACCGGAATGATTCTCGTATTTTAACATCACAATTTATAATTTTCTAGGCTAGTACCTTATAATTTTGCTTCGGCGATCTATTGGAATAATTAATTTTAACTTTTACCGCATTGGTCTTTTAGATTTTTGATCTCATGGTAATTATTAGCAAATTAGTACATGCACAGTTGCACACACAGAGATGAAACGTCATGGTTATTGTAATCGTCCCGCATTTAAATAAAATTCCCCAATGTTCAACAGAAAATCTCCTAGACGCCACATTTTAAAACGGATTTTTAGCTAAGGAATACAGATTGACTAAAGGTAAGTAAATAAACTTTGGGACCGTAATTGGAGGATCGAGAAAAATGGCGCTGGGAGGAAAGTCCTTTTAAGTTCTAACAACAATTAAAATTCATCTACTTGGCAGCGAGACACTAGCATTTATTTTATTGTCGGGGTTGGTAGATTGCAGATGTGACCGCCAAATTTTTGATGATGTTTCACTGCTTCATGCTCGTGGAACGCTGTTACATGTGGAGGTGTTAGATGCCTGGACTAAACGTAGCTAAAGCAAGGCCCGCTGAGATAGTAGCTGTGCTCCATCCACAGCTACTATCTCAGCGGGCCTTGAGCTAAAGTGGTATTTTTAATTATCTAATCTGTTGGGTTAAAACCTCTTCAACGTATTTTTAACGTATGTTATCCCAGAAAATAGTTGCTTGTTCCACAACTTCTCGCATGGGAACAAGACACTGTCGAGCCGTACGGGCTCTCCTTCATTTCCTCTCGAAAACAAAGCGAAAATGGGGGATAAAAGCAACAAAAATTAAAAAAAAAAATCGATGACAGGAAAAAAAGGAAGAAACATACGAAAGCAACTAAAAATAAATAAAAAGCCCAAAAAATATACGAAACTACGCCGCCATACCAGAGATACAGCGTGTAGTTAAGTATACGTCTCCCCGACGGGGA
>JAHWFP010207365.1:0-12827 GCA_023313725.1 Lithobius niger | reverse complement strand
CGCTTTTCGTATACCTATTGCGACTGTCTGCAGGTGATTCCTGTAGCCAAGATTAGTACTGTAGCCAAATAAATAAATAGCTTTCCAGACCGACAGCGTGTCTCGTTTTTAACGAAAAGACATGTTGGATTAAACATGTTCTATAAAATGTTCCTTACACCCATCTCTTGTCGAGATTCATACAATAAGTATGATGAACACACTTTGTGCTTGAGGGCCCACATCCGTAACATAGTTAGCACCTGAAAGACCGAAGAAGCCAAGAAACAAGATGCCAAGGCTTTTCTGAGTTCTTTGTAAAAACTATACTTGCAGTAATGGTACTAATTAATAGCTTCAAAACCTTGTAAACACTGAGATGATGGTGGGGGTGAAGCGTTTTTAGAAATTTTGACTGCTGAAAGTGCCATTTTTGAGGTCCAAAAATGACTTTTTCTTCCAGTTGGTCAGTCTGTTTTTGACCCCCCACTTGATTGCATCTGAAAAATGTATGATCTCCCCTTGACTGGGTCCAAAAACTTGATGACACCCCCCCCCCCCCCCCCCCGGGGGAAAAAAAAAGCCGGGCCATAAATCATGTATGGCCTCATCAAAGTTTTGAAGAATATAGCAAATAACCGTTTTACGTGATTTTTATTCCCACTCAGCTCGTTTTGTTATTTTTTTTTGGGGGGGGGGGGGGGGCTGCCCCTTACCACCCCGCTCCCTCCCTTTGCTTTACTGTTCCACTTCACATTTGCTGTTGCAAAATGAAATAATTCAACTTAATTTATTTCATTTTTGGCATGTAAAGCAATGAAGCATAATGTTTCCAATTTGCCAAATTTTGTTTCAAGTTCCAAGTAGTTCAGTTATTTCGAAAGCATAAATAAATTCATACTTCATCTATTAGTAAGTCTTAGACACTAACTAACACGTAAACGCGATGACAGGATCCGAATCTGCCATCGGCGGCGTAAGTTTCGTTTGGTTTGGCTGTTGTGGGCGCACACCTCTAGTCCGAACGAAGTCGTTCTCAAATCGACGGTGGCGCCGACCTGGCTCCTGGTGGCGGTAATTACGCACGGACAGGCTTTGAAGCGAATGTTCCCTCTCTGGTGTAACAATATAATATATCTAACTCTATGGTTCGTCATTGTAAATCACAAGAAAGATGATGTTTTACAGCATTAGAAAATTAAATCAGCAGCCATGATGCAAAACTGAAATGGAAAAGGAGCCTATAAACCTTCACATTATTGCTCGTCAGGTGGGAACAACGATTTTTAGCCTAACTAACGCAGACTTTCGGATGCGTTTTGTCAACACGGAAATTTTCGATTTTCATTACCGTCCGTAATTTAAAAAAAAAAAACGGTTCTCCGAAACTATTAAAACCATTTGTCCGATTTTTTCTGTGCACTTTAATGAATATATGTTGCGTGCGTGTAATAAGTTTGAAATAATTGTGTCCAATAATTTTCGCAAGAATAAATATTTCGGTAGTGCCTCACTCTACGGGTAACGACGTAAGACGAAAGAAATAAAAAGCGATTGACCCGCATGTTTTTTGGGGACCCGCCCGCGCCCGAGAACCGAACAATTTTTTTTTTTCAATATTGGTTTAAAATAATACTGCATACGCTTAGGACTGTGCGAAAAACGAAATTTTCGATTCGATTTCGATTTTATTATGCTGTCGAAATCGAATCGAATCCGTCAGAATCAAAATCGATTAACGAGATTCACACCGAGTAATGAGATCCTCATCGAGTAACGAGATGTATTATTTTCAATTTTTTTTTTATTTTTCTGTAAATACACTGAATAAAGTTTAACAAAAAAATTTGAATCAAGTAAGGCATTAACTTTACTTTAGTCAAAAATGTGTAATGACTTCTTTTTATATGGCAACTGTACATTGTACCATGTTAATCATTACTAACATAGTGTAGTCATTGCCTTATAACATGCCATGTAAGTTTAGCGATCAACTAAGGGGCAATAATTTGCCAAACTTGCACAATATATGAAGTTAATTTGACTAAATAAAATCTAAGGATGGTGCTAGTCAAAAGGGGGAGTGGGGGAAGGTGGAAGCTTGCTTTCTAACTTTGTGTTAAAACCCAAATGTAGTTTTGTGCATTAAACGAAGAAATAATTCAAAGTTCAATGTATTGGAGTAACATTAATTTACAGGAATGTAATTACTTAAAATTAATATCTTTTTCAAAGGCTAGCCCTTAATGATAAAAATTGAAAAACAAAATAGTTTAAAATCGAAAAAGAAAAAAAATTGAATTTCAAAATCGAATAATAATCGAAATCGAGATGTTCTTCCCCAAAATCGATCGAAATCGAATCGAAGCCAAAATAATAAAACCGCACACCCCTACCACGCTAAAATAATTTAAAAACACAAAACTCCAGTAAAATTTTAACATTTTGCCTTGCAACTCCTAAACAGTAAGAGAATGCTGCTTGTAGTTTGGACCATTGGAAAGTTGGCGAAAAACCCTTCAAAATGGTTTATTCAAACGTCAAATTCGGTCGACGAGCAGTGAAAATATCAATTTGGTTTATTACCGATTTATCAGGGTTTTATCTGCCGAGCCCGATTTCTACCGATACTGCAAATATCGGTAGAGATCGGTATCGGCCCAGCCTTAATGTTTTGTTCTGTAGGTTCAATACTTACTTTTGCCTTGATGTGCATTATGTAAGGTGTGTGCCTAAATAGG
Source organism: Lithobius niger (assembly GCA_023313725.1). NCBI lineage: Eukaryota > Metazoa > Arthropoda > Chilopoda > Lithobiomorpha > Lithobiidae > Lithobius > Lithobius niger. The sequence goes on along the minus strand of JAHWFP010207365.1, from coordinate 10,107 downwards.
ATTATTTCTTCTTGTAGGATTGATGGTAACGTCAGCAACTCTGTACAATATTCTTCGATTTTTGAATATCACCATTGATATTCGCAATGTGTGCGTCTTTTTGGCTCCATTATTCTCCAGCTTGACCACTATTGTGACGTATTTACTTACTAAGGAACTGAAGGTTAGTGCACTGCTGTACGTGTTCTTGTAACATTATTATTATTTTGTCACTGTTTTGGTAAAGTTGGACCATCATTAACATAAAGAATTAATGTGTAGCTTCTACAAAAGTTTGTTCTGAGGGTGTCGCCACGAACCACAATATTAAATTGTATGTGAAACAAAACCAAAAAATGATTCTTTTGAAAAGTCGTACCAAGCTGCAACTGTGAAAGAGGACGACATCATTTACGCACCTCTCAAAACAGCGAAAACCAGTTTACAATTTTCACAAATTTTCGACAGCTTTGAAAAAATTTAAAAAATATATCTCCTGCTGTCTTCTTCAGGTGACTAAGAAATAAAAATACTAGTTACATCACACTGTACTGTCCGACGCTGATTTGAATGAAGCACGTGCGTGCGTAGCCTTCAAGAAATAGAAGGCCCGCATCTAAACGTCTTTCTTGCTACTCCATCGTGCTCGCAGCCGCTCTGCCAGATCTTTCCTCACCAAATGCTGGATTGCTAGTGTCGAAGGTGGTTGGAGGTTCATCAGCTCTCTCCCGTCAATTTCGTGCCTAACTATGGCAAGCGATTCGAGGCACCTCAGATGTTTATCGCTGGAGTTAGAAAATTCTGGAACGTATGAAAAAAGATAAGACCTGGGGAATATGCCGCTAATTGACTTTGAGTTTAGCTTGAAGAGATTGTTCAAAGAAGGATACCTCAGCAAGGGTGAATTGGATGAGCTGAGACCGAAACATCCACAAAAATTACCGAATGTATTTGCACAAATTAAGATGCACAAGGAAGGAAAGCCCTATAGGTTGATAACATCTGCAAAAGGTGGATTTGCGCAAAAACTTGACTGGAAAGTGGCAGGTCTTATGAAAAAGTATGTAGAGAGCCCGAGTAGACTAAAGCACACGGGGGAACTGCTGGAAGCCCTAGAAGGTGTTAAATTGGAAAGTGACGAAGTCTTAGTCTCGTTTGATGTGGTCAAGTTATTTCCAAGCCTTTCCCACAGGCTAATTTTGGAAATGCTTAAAGCGTCAGCAGTGAAGAGAGGAATCGAGGAAGAGGTGTATGAGAGAGAAAGGCGCTGCTGAACGTAGTGTTAGCATCCATTTATGTGGAGTTTGAAGGAAGGGTGTTCAAGCAGGTAAAGGGGGCCCCAATGGGGTACTCCTGTTCCCCCGTTCTTGCTGAGATGGTCCTCCAGCATCTTGACGAGTACGTCCAGGAGGGGAATCCCAATGTGAAGCTGTGGAAGAGATTTGTGGACGATATTATTGCAGCCATGAAGAAAGCAGATGTGGGTAGAGTGCTGGAGCAGCTGAACAAGTGGAGAGAAGACCTGAAATTTACGAGTGAGGAGGAGGTGGAAGGGAGGATTCCGGTCCTGGACGTCCAGCTCCAGCGGAGGAGAGAAGGTACCGTTGTGTACAGGCCTTACAGAAAGCCTTCGGCCACGACGAGAGGGATAGCCTACGAGTCCGGACATCCGAGGAGCCAGCTGCGAGCCATTGCTAGAAACGAGTTTGTTGGAGTAGCTAGGAACTCCATGACTGCCACCGAGGAAAAGACCTTCCTTGAAGAAGTGAAAGGCAGATTCGTAGATCTAGGATATCCTCCAAGACTGCTAAACACGTTGATAAAAGAAGCCAAAACTGTGAAGAAGGTGGAGAGAGAAAGAAGGGAGAAAAAGGAAGATGTAGGGAAAGAAAGAAAAAGAAGAGAAGGAAGCGAACCAAGAAGAATAGAAGTGACATACGTGGGAGAGCAAAGCGAAAGGCTAGTGAAGTTGCTGAAACAACAGGGTTTTAATTCCTTTTTTCGAAACCCGGAAGGTATAAAAAGGAGGCTTATGAAAAAGAAAGGTAAAAACATACACCAAGTGCACACTAGAACTGAAGTGAGAGAGAAGGAGGAAGAAGCCTTAAACAGAATAGTGAATGTAAGAGAAGGAGTATATAGTGTTCCTTGTGGTGACTGTGACGCTGTATATATAGGTGAAACTAGAAAAGGTGTAAGAAACCGAGTAAGACAACATATGGCAGACACCAGAAAAGAGGATGAGGAAAACAGCGTGGCAGCCCACCACATGGCCACCAGACACAGCATTGATTGGGAGAAGACTACTACGCTGATTAAGTCAAACTCTGTTAGCGATAAACATCTGAGGTGCCTCGAATCGCTTGCCATAGTTAGGCACGAAATTGACGGGAGAGAGCTGATGAACCTCCAACCACCTTCGACACCAGCAATCCAGCATTTGGTGAAGAAAGATCTGGCAGAGCGGCTGCGAGCACGATGGAGTAGCAAGAAAGACGTTTAGATGCGGACCTTCTATTTCTTGGAGGCTACGCACGCACGTGCTTCGTTCAAATCAGCGTCGGACAGTTCGACGTCGGACAGTACAGTGTGATGTAACTAGTATTTTTATTTCTTAGTCACCTGAAGAAGACAGCAGGAGATATATTTTTTTAATTTTTTCAAAGCTGTCGAAAATTTGTGAAAATTGTAAACTGGTTTCGCTGTTTTGAGAGGTGCGTAAATGATGTCGTCTGCTTTAAAATGTGAATCGATGGACTCTCAATGTAATCGCAGCCATTATGCTATATTTCGAGGAACTGTGAAAGAGTACATTTAGTATGACATAAATGGGAAAAGAATCATATATATTTGGTAGTAAATAACCACTACAGTATAACGTCTTGAGCTCGGATAACAAGAATTCCCGCTTAATAAGAACACTCTTCCAAGATTTTGGTTGGTCAGCTATTGAGTCAGCATTAAATTTATACAGCTAAAACGAACTGTGTTAATAAGAATATACGGATAAGATGAACAAATATTTATAATTTCAGCTTATTTTTACGAATTTGCTGTGCATAAAGGGTTTTTTCCCACCCTTGAATTTCTTTTCGTTCCAACCCCCTGTGTGAGAAAGCGTTGCGGCGTGCGACGTACGTCTCAGAAAATTCCGGGCGGTCGCAGAAAATAATCGCTGTCAATTTTATTTTTTTTATCGTAAGCCGCGCTTTTTGGGATATATAAGGAAACAACAATAATTTCGCTAAATATTGACCGCTTTTGACGTTCAAATACACCATTTTAACCCTTTTTTCGGTGCAAATCACAAGTCACTAGCTCCTCCCATTCTGAAGTTATTTATTAAAAAAAAAAACATTCAATTTACATTTTTAAACAAACTTGGCTTGGAAATGCATAAGAAAAAATTGCAGCTCGCTGGTAATTTTAGGACTAATATCATGGAGGAAGGAATCAGGTAGGCGACACAACCTGTATTTGCGATGACTGGGCATGGAGGAAGGGGGGGGGGGGGGCGAGAAACTAATGGTACTTTGAAAGTGTGGGTTGGGAACATATCAAAGGTGAGTTTTTTTGTGAAACTGAGTGGCTCTCCTGCAGGATACAGGATTACAGGGAAATTTTAAAAATCAGTTGTAGTTGCCATGTACTTTTATTGTATGTTTATTTTACGAGCATTTAAAAAAATGTTACTCTGGATAAAGTAATGGGGGGAAAGTTATAGAAAGGTTTTTTAATGAATTTAATGCTTTGCCATGCTTCAAAATAAAAAAATCAAATAAAAATTGTTGCTTCAAAGGGCTCGTTTCCTTGAAATTTCTAACACCGGAAAAATTAATCCTGCAGAAAAATGTTTAGGTTACAAAATTGTGTCGCAGAAAGCTGTGTAACATTATAACACTGCGTTTCACCATAAAAATTTATTGCTGTCGACTCTATCTTGGGAAGCGATAAGAGTTTCGTCCGTTTGCGTAAGCACGAAGGTCAAGGAGGAATGAAAAGCGAATACAGTACACCGGTAGGCTACATTATTTTACAGCGGCAGTCCAATTTCACTCGTCCGTTTAATAAGAATTATGGCTAACAAGAACATTTTTAGCAGTCCACTTAAAGTTTGTATTAAAGAGGTTTTAGTGTATAAATATAAACTTGTATATTTTATTACATAAGCTATAATCTTGTGCCTATGGTCCGCAAAACCTGGAACCTGGAAATGTCCTTTATGAGAATGGTGCAAACCATTACTGGTTCATATACAGACTAATCAGTGTAGGCCCTAGATGACAATATGTTTCACCGCGTACTAACAATTGCACGTGCTGAACTTAATGTCTCTTGCAATGAAGTATCGAGGGCAACAATTGTGCGTATTGATTAGATTGACTGTGTAGCTTGGTTAGGGAACTGCACGACGTTCGTATGTGACTTCTACAACCATTTTATGGCAAGGGAACAGTTAGTCGTCCACTGCCTGTATCCTGAAAACAGAGTGAGACCGAGATGGCCCTGAAATTGCCAAGTCCAATCAAAGCTGCTGTTAACATTACTCAGTCCGTGGAAGAAAAAAAATGGTTTTGTTTTCGGACATTTTTACAAGTCCAAAATGTCACCCAGTGACCAGGGTTTTTTTTTAATTTTTATCTCTAACCTTATCTTAAATCGTTTTCAAACTACTACTTAAGTAAACTTTTGTGGGTCACTTTTTTAATTTATCTAAAAAAAAATCGCCAGACAGGGCCTGAGAGCCGACAATTTTTTTTTCGGGGTATCACTTACGTAAGCGCGAGTAGGGTAAAGTATTTCTGATGAAGGTATCCCCCTCACATCATTCCTGGAAAATAAAAATACAGTAGTCTTCTAGGCCTGGAAAATGTATTAAAACGTGAAAAATGCGCTAAGTCCTGGAAATGTGCAACAGAAAATAAAGTTTTGGTTTTCCATGTCGAACGTCAGCATGTAATTTATGTTAAAACAAACAAGGAAAAAAACTGAACACAACAAGCATGCAGCCAGTGCAGATGTGGATTATCGATTAGCGAAACAAAATTTGTCTTTTAATTGTCTTAATATTAGGGGTCCTTGAATTAGCATTCCTAAGTTATACAAGAACCCTGAAAAAGTCCTTAAATTTGAAGTTTATAGGGCAGACAAACGCCTGTCTAGATGCTATTTTGTGCGTCGGTATTGGATCCAAAAATATAAGTGTCGTAATTATCTCTCAATGATGATTCCAATCCTTGCTCGCATAAGATGCATGTTGCATCTGATGGAGAAAATTTGGGCCTCCCTTGGTGGTGTTCACCTGGGGTCTGAGAGAGAACATCACTTAACTAGTCTGCACGTTGCAATAGGTGTAATACATGATAGCATTAATTGCAATCAGTAGTGGTTAAAAATAAAGCGAGACTTCTTTTTTGATTTCTTAATACTGTATCTTCATTTATTTTTTCTTTCAAGAATGATGGCGCTGGCTTGGTTGCAGCTGCTATGATCTCCATTGTTCCTGGTTACATTTCTCGTTCAGTAGCTGGTTCGTACGATAACGAAGGTATTGCTATCTTCTGTATGCTGCTGACTTACTACTTCTGGATTAAGGCTGTCAAAACTGGCTCCCTTTATTGGGGCACTCTCTGTGCCTTGGCGTACTTCTACATGGTGAGTAGTAGGGATGTGCGATACTCGAAAAATTCGAGCCAAGCCGAGTATGAAACTTGTACTCGAACTCTGCTCGCTGCTCGCGTCCATACTCGAAAAAAATCGAATACAGCGAAAATGCGATAACTTCGTCAATTTTTGACCGATGCTGACATTCCAATATACCAAATCGATCTTCTCGACGAGAGCTTTCCAGTGGTGCAGATTAAAAGTCAATAATTGAAACCATTTTCAAGTTATATCCTTAAAACTGGAAGATCATGACCCACACAGTCAGCTAATAATCACCATCTTTGTTCTCATTATCTTACCAAATTGAAGAGAAACTTGAAAACAAAATATTTTCATCAAATACTCGAACTCGGCTCGATTTTCGATTCTACTGTTGCAAACTCGGCTCGGCTCGAATTACAGTTTTTCTACTCGCACATCCCTAGTGAGTAGGTGTTGATGTTTAAGTGATTCTCATGTTCATGTTCGTTCTTGTATGCACCAGGTAGTCCCGTTTAATATCTATTAGTACAATGTAACCTCGTTTATCCGAATTGATTGTGACTAAGGGTATTTTGGATTAGAAAATTTTCGGGTACTGTATTGCGACGACATGTTCCTCCTCCTCATCCTCACCCCCCCCCCCCCTCAAAAAAATAGAGCCAAGTTGTGCCGGTTAAACTGTGGCCAGGTGTCATTCGCGCCATTTGAGAATACTAAGGCTGTACCGAACCGAACAGACCGAATCGAACATGACCGAACAGAACAGAGGATTTTCGGTTTGGCGTTCGGTCTTTCAAACGCAAAATACCAAACCGAACGTATTTTCACTTCTAATCGACGGATTTTGATGTTTGAATACACCACTTTGAAGGTTTTTTCGCCAGCTTTCTGTTGGTTCAAACCACAAGTTCCTAGCTCTAACGGTTCGGAAGTTATAAGGGAAATTGTAAAAGTAGTGAAGATCTATTTTATGTTTAAACCGTTTCAACATCTATGACTTGCAAATCCATGTGAAAATACCTACATTTGTTAAAAAACTTGTGCATTGATGAATCTTTGTGAACCGAGTTCTTTTATATATTAGTTTTAAGATAGATTGGTTTGGTACATTTTTGTTCGGTTCGGAAGTGTTCGGTGTTTGGCTTATTTAAGGTTTGTTCGGTTTGGTTCGGTTCGGCTGAAAAATTCTCGTTCGGTAGAGCCTTAGAGTTAACACCTAAAACAAGAACTCCCAGTTGTGCAGTTGCTTGAGAACTTCCCATCTTTTTTGTGTACCCGTAACTGGAACTTAACAGCAGTTGGCATCTTTATGTCAAAACAATGGACATTATTGTGAGCATGAAATTGGAATGTTTTAGTTAACCGCTAGTTACGGCCATGCTCTGTTAAGATCGGAAACAGAAAATGGGCCTGGGTGCTTGGAAATGAAAAAAAATTATCTTCGAATAACCAGGTTTTGGATAAATAAGTTTCTCCTTCGTAGAATCGTCCTCACTGTGTTACAACATTGGGATCCTTCCCTATGCCTACGGCGCTTTTTTACCTCATTAACGCAGTCATTTATGCAAAATATTGCGTCACTTCCGCCTCTATCCCGCTTCCCCCTACCCTGTCCGCGTCCACTCACTCTTTTTCTTGCCGCTGGCGCGTGCAGTCAGACATTCTTAAGCTAAGATTGTTGAATTACTAAGGGGAATTCTTTTCGAAAGATCGTTTTCGCAGTTGAACTGAGGTGCGCCATCTTTCCAAGCAAAGCAGCGTGGCTACGAGGCTACGCGATTGGTGGTGAGTATTTCTATCGATACTGGTTGGAGAGTATTAAGATGGCGGCCGGCATGGTAACGGCAGAATTTGTGGGAACGAAAAAAGTGGCGGCCTGTTAGGCCGGCCGAGTACGTCCGCACGTGGATATAATTGCTTCTTGAGAACGTGGCGGCAGTGGTTTAATGCGGATTGTCAGGTTCGTAGTATTTGTTTTTGGTTTGTGTGACGGAATTTGAAGAAGGTGTGTTTGGGAGTTCATATGTGAAACCCATTGTCGGAGTCGGTAGCTGACCGAACCGGCGGGAGCCGCGAGTGGCGGACGGTGGAAAAAGTAGTTGGTGTTGGTAATAAGAAATACGAATGGCTCGGTTTTAAAATTTTTTTTTTGGACGATGCGAAACACTGGGGTGTGTAAGGCATCGACGATACCGAGCGGGAGTAGATGAGTTTTGTTGTGTGTGCGGTTGGATTGTTGGAAAACAAGCGCTGGAACGGAGCTTGAAAATGATGAGCACATGGCGTGCTGGAAGTTTGAGAGGCCATAGGGCAGAGTGGGCGGCCATTGGGGCGTCGCCGGCGGTGTTGGATATTGTAGACGGTGCTGGTCTAGAGTTGGGAAATACGCCACCGCTGAGGGCGGTTTCGGCGAGGCCGCCGTTGTTTGACGATGCGAAGGAGATTGCCCCGAAATTGAGCGAGATGTTAGCTCAAGGTGTAATTGAGAGAGTGAAAAACGGAAGTGTGGGATTTGTGTCGCCAATATTTTCAGTGGCAAAGCCGGACGGATCGATCAGGATAATTTTGAACCTGAAAGGCTTGAATGAGTTTGTAGTTGTACGGAAGTGCTACTTAGATACACTACCAAGGGTGGTAGAACATTTACAACCAGGGTGGTGGATGGCTACCATAGATCTGTCTCAAGCATACTATGCAGTGGCAATAAAGGAAGGTGCACGACGGTTGTTAATGTTTTCCTGGCAAGGTTGTCTTTACCGTTTTTGTGTGCTGCCATTTGAGTTGGCTTCGGCCCCGGGTATTTTTATGAAGCTTATGTCAGTGGTGAGGCGCGTCTTGCGCCGGGCCGGTGTGTTAATTTTCATTTACCTGGATGATTTTGCAGTAGTAGGCCCGTCCGCAGCAAGTGTGCGGCGGGATGTGCGGAGAGTGTTGGAAACCTTGCGGAAGTTGGGATTTTTCGTAAATTACGAAAAGAGTGTGCTGGTACCGTCGCAGGCGTTGCGATTTTTGGGAATGATGTTGGATCTAGAGTCAGCCCGTTTTGTGCTGCCGCCTGAGAAGCAGGCTGGTATGGTATGCGTGGTTGCGAGGCTGCAACAAGACCCGGTCACGGTTGTTAAGGAGCTTCAACGGTTGTTGGGGCTGGCAGAAAGTTTGTTGTGTGCCGTGGAGAACGGCAAGTTGCACACACGTTGGTGGCAACATGACCTGGTGACCTGGTGTCGTGCGGGAGTGCACGGAGGAAGCCTCTCGCGCGGTTCTTGCGAAGATTTGGACTGGTGGGCGAAGGCTCTGGGTCGCTCAGTGGTAGCAAAATCGTGGGTCTCGGTGGAGGCCACAGTAGTGGTGACAACGGACGCGTCGGACATGGGCTGGGGAGCAGCCACTGGGGATTCGCAGGCGCAGGGGAGGTGGCAGCCCAGGGAGGCTGCCTTGCATATAAATGCAAGGGAATTATTGGCTATGATTAAAGCGCTAGACGTTTTTGGAGACCTGGTCAGGGGACGGGTCGTGCGAATCCTTTCGGATAATGTAGTGGCCGTGGCATATGTGAATCATCAAGGGGGGACAAAGTCCCAGATGCTAAATGCCATGGTCCGTTGCCTAGAGCAGCGTAGAAGTCAGTTGGATTGTGTGGTACAGGCGGCATTTGTGCCGGGGAAATTGAATGTGACAGCGGATGGGCTGTCTCGAAATTTCTGGGACAGATTCGACTTCAGATTGTGTACTGCGGTGTTCCAGAAGATTTGTAGGTGGTTTGGGACGCCAGACGTGGACGTATTCGCATCGGAGGCGACGGCCCAGTTGCAGCGATTTGGGTCGTGGGGACGCTGCCCAGGGGCAGAGTTTGTGGATGCGTGCAGTGTGAACTGGGGCCCGTTCTTTCCGTATCTTTTTCCCCCGTGTCCTTTAATTGGACGTTGCATAGACAAACTCATCGTGGATCGAGTTGAGTGGGCAGTACTAGTGACACCGGACTGGCAGTGTGCAGCCTGGTTCGTCCGGCTGTTGGCCTGCGCCAGGGAGGGACCTTATCCCTTGAAGAGCGCAGGGGCCCTTCTCCGGGACCCGTACTTGGACGCCGAGGTGTCGGATGAGTGGGGTCCCTGGGTAGTCTGGGGTGTAGGTACTGGTTGATTGTTAAGTGGGACCAAGGTCACCACAGCCATCTTCGGAGCGATTCCGAGGTGTGCACTGCTTCCTAATCTATCCCAATGTTGTAACACAGTGAGGAGGATTCTACGAAGGAGAAATGAAGATTCTCCCAGAGAACTTGTTCTCGCCAGGAGAATCTAAGTTCTCTGAGAGGAATCCGACGAAACTGTGTTACAAAACAGGGCCCGCCCGCCTCCCTGCATGGAATCGTGCGTTCACAGCAAGAAAAGAGTGAGTGGACGCGGACAGGGTAGGGGGAAGCGGGATAGAGGCGGAAGTGACGCAATATTTTGCATAAATGACTGCGTTAATGAGGTAAAA
>JAHWFP010207364.1:8404-68585 GCA_023313725.1 Lithobius niger | reverse complement strand
CCATGACATCATCACCGACCGACACGACTTCGTACGGAAATGGCCGAAGCGAGCCAGAGCGTGGTTCGCGCTGATTGGCTAGAATCTGCGAACCAATCACAAGCCACCATCTGTACACTCTCACGTGGTTAATCTATACTTACGGCACGCTGTTTAGCCTCTTCTTTTGCTGAGCGTTGAACGAAAAGCGGCTCGGAAATTGACGGGTCCATCATGAAGTCAATTATTTCCCTAGTATTTTCGGCGTTATTATTTTCATCTATTGAAGCTAAAGTTTACTTCAGTGAAGAGTTTGATGGTGAGTATGTTTTTAGAGTTTTGAAATTGGTATTTTACGAGAAATTTGCGCTTTTTGGCGATGGATGTGTGAAATCTGTGAATGAAAGATCTCGCGGCGAAATGCGGACTTAATTTTTGATATCCTTGTTAAGATTTAATTCGGTAATATTTTAGATATCGTATTAATGTTTTTATAGGTTTGAACTGTTAGTTTGAGGTTTTAGTGTTTTGCAATTTAATCTCCTGGGTGCCGATTGTGTCTATACAATGTGTTAAGACTATATGAATTCCTAAGAGCAACGACTCCCGTTTAATTAAAAAATAAACACAACTTGGAGATTTCATTAATAGTTAGCCGAATTGTTATCGTCGAAATGTGTTTAGGTTAAACATTTTTTTTTTTTGCTATATTTTTTTACAGGCACGTGGGAAGACAGATGGGTAGAATCGACACACAAAGGTGCTGAAGCCGGCAAATTTGTTTTGAGCCACGGAAAGTTTTATGGAGATGCTGAAAAAGACAAAGGTTGGTTTGTATATGGTTAAAAAACTGATCAAAATATGAAGGTTTAAAAGATCAGATAGTTGTCTTATGTCCGAGTAGGCCTAAAAACTTCTTCCCGTAACATCTGTTTATTCTGGACAGTGGTAATTCGATTTCATTATCTGCCCCTCCCCTTTTCAACTTTACTGCTAACGCCGGTTTGACTGAATGTTGCTAAATAACGTCATTCTGTAAAGTCAACATTTAATTGCAAGGAAGCTAGCTAGCACCTTTAAAACATTGAGGGACATTCACAACACCTGCTGTCGTATTCCTATTTATCAAATTATTAGGCTGTATAAAATTGTTTATAGAATTGTAAGATCCATTTCTCGGATCAAGTCCAATTTTTTGTTATATGGAATTGTTAAAATCCATTCCTTGGATCAAATCCATATAGAATTGTACGATCCATTTCTTGGATCAGTCCTCTGAAGCAAGCGCATACTTGTATAGATAAACGGAACACAAGTATGGACTCCTTCGTGCGACTCCTTCCTAACTGTGCAAGCATCTGCACAAGGCAGTGCACTGTGACTTGTGTAAAGGCTACTCCCCCTATGCGGGGAATGGGCGAAGGCGGTCAATTGACACCAATGAGCAAGTTTAGATAATTTATGAGGGTCGAACTAAGCCTTTGCCTCAAAAACGGTACGGGAAAAAGTTGTCCAGCTGGTCATTTACGGTAATTCTAATGCAACATGAAGCCGATCGGCGAGGGAGTCAGTTTTCTGCTCCTAAGCTAGATTAACTGGCTTAGATTTAAAACCTTGCTGGACATTTTTAAAGAAAAAAGGTCTAGCAAGGGGAGAGGAAAATCCAGAGATACGAACCAGGAAACCAATTACCACGAGGAGCAGAGATGTCCCAAACAGGCCAAACCTGATCCCATAGCTGCTGAGGGTGCATGGTAGTTCCCCCGCGCTACCCTGGCACGCACCGAATGGAAGGTTCTTTGCCAGGGTCCCCTTCAGGGATCAACCGAAACTTGCCGATAACTGTCATTCCGATCCAATAACAACTCATTTTTTCTTAAAACCAAGAATGTGAATTGCGATAACACGTTTAACTTAGCATTGAAGCCAAAAATAAACCAATTAGATTATCGGATCAAAGATATTTGTCAATACTTATTTCGAGAGTTCGGTGCCTCTGACAGACTGGGGAACAAGTTTTCTCTGCCCCACAGGACGAGATTACATGTTAAAATTGGCAACTAATTCATTCTGTCCCAGCTGAGACTGTCTGTTGAAATTAACATTCTCTGATACTGGCTTTGCAACTATAAGTATGGTATAACCTAATCCACAGTAAATATCGGGAGTAGTTTCAACACTTAATCTTTTAACTTCGGAAACTCTCCGGAAAACTTTAGTTAGGCTACAAATTCAGTTATCTTCATCAGGCGTCAACCGCCGATTTCGAAGAACCAAGGTGTAAACCGGGACGGCTTGTTTCGAAGACGCCGGATGAAGGTAGTTGAATTTGTAGACTATCGAAAAGTTGCAGAGTTTCAGGAACTTGATGAATGAAACTATGAAATCCGTTTCTTACCGAGTTGAAGATGATACGATAAGGATGTTAACAGTCAATTACAGGTGAATTTTCGGCGGGCAATTTTCTGCCACCTTCAGGCCAAGCCTAGAGTTCTGCTCGCAACAGCATACTGCATAATTTTGGGGCATGCAGGTACCTGCTAATTAAGCAGAGGGATTTTGTTAGGGAAGATAAACTCTCATGGTAGCTTTCCTATGTGTTTTCACAGTACCGTAAATATCTTGATTTCGTTTTGAAAAAGAAATAGGCTATACGCTATCTCGAATAGAATTTAGTTCCCTTTCCAGGCCTTGGAACCGTGCAATTTTAACGATTGCCAATGTCTGGCTAAAGTAGCTGACATTTACTCTCATCATATCTAAAAGAATCCATTCGGGAAGTTTTTTGAAAAAATGTGTTGCCAAAAAATGCCTTAAAAAGGCTCCGTTCGTGTTTGCATGTATCTACTTTCCGTAAAAAAAATACTTGTTTCGGCCAGGGTTAGGTTTTCTTTCCTAACTACTGAAGATTTTGACCTTTAAGGTTCTTAAACCTTGACCAGCAGTGAACTATTCTGCTGCCTAACATGCTAAATTGTATGCGGCATTAATTTTAATTGGAATTACCTAGCCTGGAACTTCATTTAAATGAATAATTATTACCTAACCCTGGTTTGATGGGAAGTAAATGAGCAAGCGCTTGCCTGTAACTTCAATTTACAGGAACTGTCGTAAATTTTGGCTTGTTTGTTCTCTCCACCACCCTTTCCCTTCCACTTGCGTGTCACAAGTGACAAAGAGTAAGCATTGTGACTGACTAATCTATACTCCTGATTGCCAGCTGCAGTCTTAACGGTCTCCTTGTACTGTTGGAACTTTTGTCTTAATTACGTAAATGCAGGAAGAAAGTTCAAAAGCTACACCCCACTACTAGGCCGGCTGGCATTAACTAAAAAAATGTGCTTATGATTAGGGATGGGCGATAATCAAATTTGGACTACGCAATTATTTCAATACCTTGATATGCGATGATTGCAATATTTCTCGACGTATAGGGAAAGCTGAAAGCACTATTCCTACAATAAGCCTACTAACTACGTACGTTTAGGGCTAGTACTACTACGACCAGGGCTAAATGTGTACATAAGCCTAGCTAGTGTAGTGTTAATACAAAATTATGGAAAAAACTTTTATTTATTCAAACTAACTAAACACTTGAAACAACCAAACAAGCTGCACTCAGAAACAAGTCACGCCCAGAAAAAATGCTTTCCCTAAAACAAGTACACGTGATCGGAACATTTTCTACATAATTCATGACCTGTTAAGATGTCAAAATGTTTATTAATTAATCTACAGACCTTATGTTTTAACATTGGGTCCGTTAAGATTGGTAGTGAGCAGGGATTTTTCTTATCCATTTAAAGGCCATGTATGTTTAAAAATGTAAGTTAGATGGTTTATTAGAAATAACTTCAGAACGGCTGCAGCTAGAGACTTGCACCATTGGAAAGCTGGTAAAAAAGGTTAAAATGTTGTATTTGAACGTTAAAAGCGTTTGAGCGCTCTGATGTGAACCTGATAAAATGAGTCGTAACTGCGATAATCGCGAAACACGAAAAGTATTGCGATAACACTATCGCGATAATATCGAAATAGCGCCCATCCCTACTTACGATCGATTTCATTGCCTTAAAGGCTTCTCCCACTACATTAAGGGTCTGGTAGAGTAGTCCAGTCGAGGTCTTGCCTACCCATTTAATTTTGCGTTTCTATCTTCCAGGTATCCAAACATCACAGGATGCGAGGTTTTATGCGCTATCATCCAAATTCACAGCATTTAGCAACGAGGGCAAGCCCTTAGTGATACAATTTACTGTGAAACATGAGCAAAATATTGACTGCGGGGGTGGATACGTGAAACTGTTCGACTGCAAACTGGACCAGAAGGACATGCATGGAGAGAGCCCATACAACATCATGTTCGGTAAGGGGAACTTGGTGTGAAAGGTGCGCATGGCAGTTCTGGCAAGTATGGCTGCATTGTGATTTGACCTCCTTTTTTAAATTTACATAACAGGACCCGATATCTGTGGACCAGGCACCAAAAAGGTTCATGTGATTTTCAACTACAAGGGGAAAAATTTGCTCATTAACAAAGATATTAGGTGCAAGGTAAGAAATTGCTATGGTGCCTTCCCAAGTGTTTTAACAATTTTGCAGTAACTCCAAACCATGGAGCATGGCAGCCTGATGGTTAGAACTACTTATCTCGTGTAAATGCTGTCCCGGGTTTGAGTTGAGATATTGCGCATTTTCTGGAAGAGAAGGGCTCTTAGTACTGTTTGATACTCCTGTTCCGTGTCGATTGCGACATCGGAGTTTCCGATTGCAAAGGTGTAACTCTTCGCTCTCTGGTGTCATGACTTTGGCTGGTGTCATGGCTTAAACCGTCAAATTTACGTGCAACTAAACAACGCTTTGGCGATGCTTGCAGGTGGTGTCATTGCTTGACGTCGGGCGTGTGACCTGTCGGGTGGTCTCCGGTGGGGAAAAAACGGCTGTAGATCGTAAATTCGTAAGGCAGTGCTAACATTGCTTGTTGTGTACCTCAGAATGTGTTGCTCAGCCCTGCCTAGTCATGGCACCTCCAACAGTTGCTCTGAAGGAGTCACTTCCGCTCCATGTGCACTTTTGGAATACTCTTGTTAAAGAGTTCTGGTAGTTTTGGAAAGTACTGTTTGATAATTCGTCTGAAACAAAAATTCTGTTTAAATAAACACAAATTGTGACGTTACATGAATGTTTTGGCCACCAAAATAGTGTTGAGATTATACAGGATATGCCACGTATCTGCTGAATGAGCCCAATAAGACAAGTCACTGTCAGTATAATTTTTCAGGCTGTAGCTCTGGTACTGACTGCTCTGGCCACGCCACAAAGTGTTAAAGGAAAAAATTCAATAATTTGGCCATATATAAAGGTTTCCTTATGCTACAGATGACAACCTTTACTCATTTCATGAAAGCTTTTTACTGTTTTGGCTGCTGTAGCAAAAAGCTCCATTTATACTCGACTAAAAAGTTGAACTATTAGTCCACTACCTGCAAATTTTCGGGTTCTTTTCATGTCTTTCACCTTCAGGCCAGTGTCCCAAAAACAATAAGTACCACTAACCGACTCTCAAAACTATCACAATATTAATTCTAGTGCCACAGTGGCAATTTGACATCATTTCAACACCTCTCGTAGAGGGCGACCCTAGTCTCAGCAGATGAAGCTCCTCTGCCCACTGTGAGGTGCTAGATTCAAATATTGTGATCGTTTTGAATCTTGTTAGTGGTACTTCCGTTTTCTGGTCACTAGCCTGATGAAGGTGGAAGGACTAACGGACCACCGACAAGTAGTGGACTATTGCTTGAACTTTTTGGTTGAGTGCAAAGTCTACTGTAATGAAAAATTATCAATTGGCTGCTTTAAAAATCAGCATTTACCGTAAATCGTGGATTAAACGTCCATGGGCTTATGCAGTTAATTTGGCAAAAATAGGGGGTGGGCTTTAAATCAAGCATTATCAATTATCTAACCTTACCTAACCTTTCTGGACATCGATTACCGAAAATTCGAAGCTTTTGAACGATCTATGAAGACCAATTTTTACATCCTTTTAATTGCTGTGAAGAAGGGAGGAGGCTTAGGTGAGAGATGCCCAGGCCTTGTGCAGGTGCTAGGCGCTAAAGAAAGAGTCCACTATAACTACAGGGTGGGAGAAGGGGCCAGTAAACATAGCAAGCAGTACTATCTTTATTCACATCGTATAACTTTTAGGTAATTTTTCGTAGAAAAACGACAATTTGAGGAATAGGCTTTAACTCCACTATTTCATGATTTTGAATTTTCAGCATTTTAGGGGGTGGGCTTTAGCTTCAACTGGGCTTTTAACCCTTTAAGGACTGCGTGCACACTAATAACTTATAACTGAGTTGTAGAAAAAAAATCGCAGCTTCTCACCCAGTTGAGGTAAGGGAATGAAACCTGTGTCATTTTTATCCTTAATGATCTGGCTTTCATATCCAAGTTTAAATTTTATTCTAATTGGCTGGAAGTTTTCGATACGACTTGTAGAAGAGCTGTAAACAATGATTATACAGCGGGCGCATTCGGGCGCACCCGTCCTTAAAGGGTTAATACACTATTTACGGTAAAAAAAGTGTCCTAGCTGGAATACTGATTGTAAAGAATAGACGAAAATGGAAGTTCTGAACCTAGAAAAATCTGTAATTGGTTTAGGTCACGGTTTGCAAACCCTTTAATGTCAAGACGGTAGGCTAGCTCAGTTTTAAAATGTATGTGTTCCACAGTAATGAGCGTCAACGTTATGGACTTTTTTGTAAAATTTACTGTAGTTGGCAAAAATGGAGAGGACTGAAACTAGTGTAGTATCCTACGTATACTATGTAGTTTTCCATTAGTGCACAGGTGCCACAAAGCTTTTCAGCTTTCTGATGAATTTTACAGTTCTCGTGGACTTTTACAAAATATTTATAGACTTTTTAGTAGTAGTGTAATACTAAACCCTCGGGGCTTACACAGTACAGTTGTTCTTGGATGACGTCACAAATCTGCTTGACGAGTTATTGCTTGGCGAGTTGACTATCTTTAGAAAACAATTGACAAGTGAGGGTTTACTATTCCTTAAGAATGCACGTATTGCGTTGGAAGTGCAGGAAACTGTTAAGTAACCATTTAATATCTGTTCTCATTTCAGGATGACGAGTTCACCCATTTATACACGCTTATTGTGAAACCAGACAACACATACGTTGTAAAGATCGATAATGAGAAAGTCGAAAGTGGAGACTTGGAAGCTGATTGGAACTTCTTGGCACCTAAGAAAATCAAGGACCCCGACGCGAAGAAACCCGAAGATTGGGACGATAAAGCCAAGATTGACGATCCTGATGATTCCAAACCAGAGGTAAGGTATTTTAGTAGAGTAAGGTTTACATCGTCCGACGTGCATCAATCATGGAAACAGCCGATGACTAAGACAGCAGGTTAAGGCGGTGTTGACAGGTGTGTGGATTAATAGCCGATTCTGAAGCACTGTGTAGCAGACTTAGGCGTAATAAGTACCGGACAATAGATGGCAATTATGGACCAATTTTGTGCTGTTAGTCAGTTTTATATGGATTTTATTGACGTTATCTTCCTAGCTATGTTTTAACTGGGTTATCATTTAAAATTGTTTTATTTGAATAATTATTGGACTTTTGCAGAAAACTACACCATCGATGAAAAATTGGAAACAATTTTGGGTGTCTGTAACTGTCAGTTTTCAAGCTTGTTCGGGTTGGTGCTTATTTTGTGGCTTTTTGAAAGTATTGGCTTTTCCATTTTAAAATTTTTCCAGAAATCTGCTAATTGGGTGCTTCTAGCAACGGTACTGAAGTCTTATTATTTTTCAACCAGTTAATTGTTTACCCTTAATTTTCATAAAGCCAATGATCTGTATCTGACTAGTCTGCACTAGGTGTGACATGACTTGACACTTCCAAGTTTTAAAAGCCATCTAAGAATTTTTAATGCCCGAGCCATGAAAAGTAACGGTAGAAATTTGGTTGCACTGGCATTAGACTGCCCTTTAAACTTCCAATCAGATAGCCTACTTGTTTCAAACTTATCTCAGTGGTGCGTTCCTTTTATGCTTGGATATGCATGCAATGCTCAAAAAATTCGAGCCTAGTATGTAACTGTAATAACTGTACTTGGATCCGTAATCGAAAAACTAATCTGGTGAAAACGCGATACTTTAGTCAATCTTTTACCGATTTTCCAATTTCGCTGTCTCTGAGAGAGCTTTCTGGTGGTACAGATGAAAACACATAAGTTGAACCATTTTTAATTAATATCCGTAAAATTGAAAACAATCCAGTCAGTCGAGCAGCATCTTAGATCTTAGTCTTAACAAACTATAAAGTTAAACAGAACTCGGCTCGATACTAGATTCTTTTGTTGCTAACTCTACATGAATTAAAGCTCTTGACTTTTTTCTTTGTTTCAAATCCACATATAAATGATTTTCACTCTTGGTTTGGTTTTGCAGGATTGGGATAAGCCTGAACACATTCCAGACCCCGATGCAGTTAAGCCCGAGGATTGGGACGACGAGATGGACGGTGAATGGGAGCCCCCAATGATTGATAACCCCGATTACAAGGGAGAGTGGAAACCCAAGCAAATTGACAATCCCAATTACAAAGGAGTATGGGTACATCCCGAAATAGATAACCCTGAATACAGTCCAGATGATAAATTATATAGGTTTCCTGAATTCTGTGCCATTGGATTTGATTTATGGCAGGTAAGGAAATTGTCCTTGCTAGGTGATATGCTTTTTTTTTTGTGTTTTAGTTATTTGCACGGACAGCCAGAGTGTTCTTTGTACAACTTGGAGTACATTAGATTGTAGCTTTTTTGGGTTGCTATTTTTTTTAAAGAAAATTTGGGTTCAACTTAACAGCAGAATTCTTGCATACGATATTTAAGTTCTCTTGAAACCACATACGTAATAAAATTAAACAAAACAATTATGCCGCAACTGAACAAGTTTAAAGTTAAGATTTCTTTTCGTAAAGTAAAACTACTATATTACCCTGTATATAAAACGATACTTTTTTTTACAAATTTATATCATAAAAATGGCATCACCGTGTATACTCGCGTGCAAGTTCTTGACTTTGGTCAAATGTTGGCAGATTTTAATGTTGAATACACCCATTGGAATAGTTTTTCTGAGCTATCCAGTGTTGCTAATCTCAACAACGGTAATCCACGCTCAAACTGGTTTTGGATTATTTAGTAAAAACTAAATGTATTTTGAAAGTGGCTTCGGTAGATTAACGAGCTCGGAGCCACTTCCACAGTGGCTCCAAGTGCATCCACCATCGATCTGTATACGTGGATGGTTGTACTATTCGCCGATGGGTGTAAGGGGTAAATTAAGGTCACTTGTTTCTCGAAAATGTTAGGTTTGGTAATTTGGAAAAAAAACTTAACTACATAACATCAGTAACCGCAACCAAAATCTTATCCATCTAAACTCTTCACGCGCTGAAATCTAGATAGGCCGGCCATCTTGCTCGGAGCTTCTGCGGTAGTGGACCCTCGAGCCCAAAAGTGAGAAGCTATACAGCTTCTATGGGACCCCGTTCTACTGACAGAGACACCCACATTTGGGCCTCTTACGATCACTTAAAAATCGAGCAGCTCTCCCCCTTAAAGAGATCTCTACTATATTCGTAGGCTGAAGTATGGGTGTCTTTTGAAATTCAATAGAATGGAGTCCCATAGAAGCAGTAGTTTAAGCTTTTTAGCTTGTTTAATTTACCACCAGCAGAGTGCTCGTATCGTCCAGAGAGATTCTCTACTGACGAGCCCAAACAAGGGCGAAAGTCTGCCTAGAGATCTCTGAATGAGAGCAGCTAGATTTACAGGCTTCGGTAAGCAGTCCTAATTCAAAGTCGAGGACGTTTAAAATTGTGGCTGCGAATCTAGGACCAGGTAAATTTAGCAAGTATACAAACCTAACTCAAGTCGTACAAAAGCCTAGCTTAAGTCACCTGGCTTATCGGAACAACTTCGAATATGTAAGCCCCAAAATGCTACTACCTTACATTTAGTTGTCTTGTATTGGTGGGTATTATGGTATTTTCTGGAATCAAAATCGGTTTATTTTTGGGGTTTCTGAAATTCCAGCTATAACGCAGTCGTGATGTGTCGCTAGCAAAATTTTACTTGTGGCCTACTGACTGACCCAAAGGAAGTTGAGATCTTTTAGTAGGCCGTTTTTTTTTCCTGGACGTAGTTTGTCCTAGCAATGTCAGCTAGGACCCAATGACTTAACCAAGGCGGCTGTTGCTCATTTTGGCTTTTTTCTCTATTTTTTGAGCCACTGCTGTTGTAATAGGGTGCTCTAAAGGCAAACTGCGCTGCAAAATGTAGTGGGGAGAGAAAGCAAGCATGGTTTCAGACCGAACAGCTCTGTCATGGTGAACCTACGTACATACAGTAGGGGATGGACAAAAAATAACTTCTGTTGCAAGATAGGCTCGTTAAATTAGCGTGAGAATGTAACCCCCCCCCTTTTTTTTTAATCGAAACCAGTGTTTTGTGGCATTAGCGCAATGCATAATACAGTATCTTCTAATGGAGCCGAGGGTTTTGAATTTACTCGTAAACATAGTAGAAATTTGTGTTAGTTATCAGTTCCACACTTCCTAGTGTCTTCATCAGGCATCCTGTGAACGGTTTTTTTTTTCTGCTACATTTGGTTCTCACAGCGTGTCAATACAGATTGTGGGAACCGTTACAGAAGATTTAAACCAGAGCATAAAAACATGTTCGCCGAATGCCAGATGGTGCTAGGAAGTGTGGAACCGACAACTATCTACAAAGCAGTAAAATTTGCAAATACCATACTTTTTTAATTTCAAGAATGAGTGAATTTTCTGAAACCTAGAAAAGATGACGATTCGTCATAATGTTGTGCACAATGCTAAAAATTCAAAACTGACTTGAAACAGTCACTTGCTGTAACTGCCGCTAAATTCTAATCCATAGCAATAAAATTTAGTAGCCTACCCAAATCCACATTGGCCACACTAAATCAATGCCTGAAGACAAAACTTGCGTTTTAATTAAAACTGATGAATGATTTGTTTTTGAGTTTTTACGACATTCTTCTTATTCCCAATGTACTAATGCTACATAAATTTTTCATAGAAACTATGGAAACTACAAGAGGATTATAAAACGAAACTTTATTCCAGTTACGGAAATAGCCTGGGTTAAAGTTAGTTGGGACTGAGACGATTACTTTTTTAAAAATACAGGTTTTGGAGTTGTATACGCAAACGATAAACAATTCATAGTGATGCATAGCAAAGTGTGGATTACCCTTCCCCGAGTCCTACGCTAGAGAAAATAATTGGAGCAAACCAAAAGAGATTATACAAGATCGTTCAACAAAAATTATTCAGTGTTCCTTGAAATAAAAACCTAAAGTTAAGGCTTAAAAATTGAAAATTTGTTATTGTCAGCCTTGAAATGGCCTAACTTTTCCAGTGTACCATGATTGATGAATATTGTGGTTAATAACCACAAAACTCTGCCTAAATGAATAAAGTAGCTTTTCAACAGACTGCATTCCAACAATTTCCAACTCGTGCGGGTGGATTAAAGACTTAAAAGCACGGTGCAAGTTTTTGCTACTAAAGGAACAGCTGAGCAAATGTTCCTCTGGTAGTTTAGTCCTATTTACTAGGATTTAGGTCACCCGTCGTTAACTACAATTACCGAAGTTACACAAAAAATAAAGCGGCTATGCACCCAGTTCGTACAGGGGTGTGCTGGACAGCCTGTACAAGACCTTGGAGCAGTGAGAAGAATGTTGAATCCTTAAAGGTTTATTGTACAAACCAGCTTTCAGTCAGGTAGTGAAAGATACTCAAAAGGTACAGTGGGACAAAAACTTTACTTAAAGGCGCTATTTACTTAATTCTGACGATGTAAATGCACAGTAACTTGCTTCCCAACAAAATTCAACGTATTTTTAGTTGTGGTGTTTTAAAATTCTAAATACCATAATTAAATGTCGCTAAATAATCCATTCATTAACTGAAAATCTGTCAGCACTCCCGTCAGACTCCCGTAGTCCTCAGCACTTGTCTGATTATTACCCATTGCAATACCCAACTGTTGCTATCTTAGCTCTTTGGCTGTGTTTTCCAATACATTTAAACCACATCTGCAACGATTTGTACAAAACCAAATTCTGAATTTGTTAGCAATCCTGGGGTTTTATAGTACAGAGTGATCCATAATGTTTCTTTTGGCAGCCACGAGAAAATTCTTTAATATAGTTTTATCTATACAGTACAAAAGAACTTTTCTTCATGTGGGTGCCTTCCAGTGAATTGTGGAACAAGAAAATTGACGGTTAACATCAGACAAAATTTATTTGTACTTTGTGGCATTTTGGACGGCTTTCACGGGCAATAACGTTAGAACTGCTTGGAAACTGCTGAAATCCACTAACTCGCAACTCCAATAATTTTTGTTAAGTGAACTAACTGATCCTGGTATAACTTGCGCCGTTCTAGCTACCAGCACCCACTCCCTCCTGCCCATTGGCCATGTTCGGTATTATCCTCCTGTAAACCTGCAGTATGCGGACGCTATCCCTTACAGCCCACACGACGATTGACTGACCACTAAGAATTGCTGCCGCATCCCACACAATGACCGAATTCACTTGACTAACAATGCTATTGCCGTTTATGTTTTGGAGCCGGCCACCTGCATTCACTGACAACTGACTTCACTGAAAAAGAAATAGGTATGGCAATGAAGCCAGGTGGGGGCCATCTTGTATCTTTTTTGTGTGGTCGCGTGGCTTTTTGTTTAACGGATTTTGAAAGCAGCTGTGTAGTCTGCAATCATGGAGTCGTCCATTAGCTAGCCATAATAAGTGTTGCGTCAAGTTCTTGATTGTTACATAAGTGTGTTGAAATCTAGATTGTGAAATTTAAGATGGCAGCAGTGTAAGTTTTTCCTTTGTTGTTTTTACAGGTTAAAGCTGGTACGATATTTGATAACGTTCTAATTACGGACGACGAAGATCACGCCAAACAAGTTGGTGATGATACGTGGGGCGTTACAAAGGTAAGCTGTCAAATTGCTAAGTACAGTACATCGCCTAATGAAACGTTCTTGTTAACGATGATCCAGACAATCTGTTAATTTCACCGTATGTAATTTTGGCTGGCTGTGCCTTTGCTAACTTTTAAGGGTAGTTTACTTAGTATCTGTAGTTATCGATGAGAAAAGAGGTTGTTGAAGCCATTATAGCAAATTGTTTAAGGCGTTATCCCTTGATTGTTAAATAAAGCTAGTAAATCTTAGTAGTATTATCATACTCTTTTTAAGTCTTAATCAGTAATGTGAAATTGGCTATTCTCCATTTTTTTTTATTTGGCTCTACTTCCAACATTAAGAAAATGTGAGTTTTAGTTTAAAACGTTGTGTATTTAATAGGGATCGACCGATCATCGGATCGGTATCGGAATCGGCCGATATTTTTCATCCGATAATCGGATCGGAATCGGATCGGTTTATGTGTCCGATACCGATGTCTACTTCATTGCCAAACGTGAGTTTCAGTTTTGTAAATTGCTTCGGTTTAACAGATTAACCAACAAAGGCTTGTCACCTCTCAATACCAAGAATTTATAAATTCTTGTAAATACTAATACTAATGTCTAGTGCATTGCGTTTAAGTCGTCTAGCGATCGACGGGAACCAAGCAGCAGCTGGTCCTACCGGAGCACGTGCCAAAACCAGCCAAAATTTGGTTAATTCTGAACATTGTGTAATATCTTAGTTACTTTTATTAAATGTTTTACGTAAAAGTACATAAACTTATATTTGCTTAAAAGTACATAAACTTATATTTGCTATCTCGTTTACCTTTTGTTATTAAAGAAATCGATGATTGTAGAAGCTTTAGTACGTAAGTTCCGATCCTTGCAAGATTTCTTTGTTGTGGAGCTCAGTCACAAGGGCCAACAGAAAACGTACTGAGCAGAAATCCTGGACAGTGAATAAGCGGGTTGTGATTTTTAAAAGGTTTTAAAAATATATTATGCCAAAATTGTAATTTTTTTAGAAATACAAATCCATAAAAAATGCGGTAACGCGAAAAGTTTTAATTATTTGCTACGGAGTGTGTTGTCTTTTGTCTTAGCTGGTGTCGGCAGGGTGCTCGATGCGAGGACAACCGGGAAAAAGTAATGCAAATTAGGCCATTAAAAAAAAATAGTTTCATCAAATTTAAAATTATTACTTTTTTAAAAATACTTTATTACTAGTATAGTATAACAATATCCAAGTATTTACTCGAATGTTGTGTTTTTACTACTGTTAAAATTATTCAACTGTATCCTCCATTTTACTGGTAGTAGGTGCACCTTTCGGGTATCAACTTTTAAAGAGCATTTTGTAAACATCCGGTTTCTTCGATGTAGTCAGTTTATCCGAGCAACTATGATCTATTTAAAACTAGTTTCAAGTGGATCTGAATGAAATAGCATATATGGATTACCAATTAAAGATATTGCAGCAAAAAGGTTTATTCGTAGAAATTCAAGAGTGGATGGTAAAGCCTTGGATTGGTAAAGTAAACACCCAAGTGTTGTTTCGTGCTGGGTAGTTGGCCAGATGGGCTACGGTGATTTTAAAATCGCGTTTTCCTAAGCAGAGGTCTATTTTAGTTGAGTTTGGGGAGGGAACAAGTAAGGTAAGCAAAGAAATATTTTTCCAATGTCCAGCGTTAATTTGTCATTCGTTCGTAATTAATTTTTTGCTAGACCTTAATTTTAATTATAGGATTTTGATTTTTTAGGGATGGGGGTTTGACGAGCAGAGCCTGAAAACTCTAGTCAGTTGATTTGAAATTAAAAGGCGTGACCAGCCCCTGTAAAGATTAGTTTTATAATTTCCGATTTTCGTTTTTTCTCTCATGCAAGTGTGCATATGCAGTTAGTACAAAAGTAGGATACTCATACTTAACATCAGAAGTTTTAAATCGTTTGTAATGAAGAATTTTAATCAGCGTTAAATTCATTGTACTACAGTGCTGATAAATGGGTTTTATCTATTTTTTTTTTTTTTGGCCTTTAACTTTAAATATGGTCCATATATTCATTTTTTTTACTTGTGGTACTGGTATGAGAAGGTGCCAAAAGTTACAAGGAACCGGACGGGATAAGCACTGGTAAATTTTACCCAGATAGATCCATTGTGTGTAATAATATGATAATTATAACTTATTTTCAATTTTATGAAGTAACAAGGATAATATTGTATTTTTTAGTTCTTATTAAGTTTATAAATTTTGCTTGGTAAAAAAATATTAAATATCGGTATCGGATCGGCATCGGATCGGATCGGTGTGACAGTTATCGGCATCGGATCGGATCGGCAAAAACCTGTATCGGTCGATCCCTAGTATTTAATGTTCATGCTAGGATTCTTGATCGCTCCCTTGTGCAGTCATAAAGATGCAATTCATTAAATTTGCAACTACCGTTTTACCAATGGTTAATGTGATTTCACAATTTGATTGACACAAGAACTAAGTTTAGCAGTATCTCCATTCTTTCTTCTAAAATATTTTGCTTTAATGCTTCGCAACCTGCAGATTACGTGCTGTCATAAACATAATTTTGCTAAAAATTAGGAAAATTTTCATAGTAATACACTATTTTAAGTTTCCACATGTTTTCCATTGGTTGAAACTATTCAGTTATAGTATTTTAGTTCCGAAGTTATTACCTACAAATGGATAGATAAAACATTTTTGTTACCGGTTACACTAAAAAAGTGCTCGTCTATTGATACATTTGTTCCCGTGGTTGACTGACTATTCATATTGCAGTTGGTTGTGAATTTGTTAAGACTTGCTTTTTTTTTTGTTAAGACTTGCCCATTTGTCATCAACAGCACTGACATCAAGAGCTGGCATTAGTTCCCAAGTTTATATGAATATCCTCTTTCCATTTAATTAGTAAATTCACGATTGTCATTTGTTTGTAGGATTCAGAAAAGAAAATGAAAGAAAAAATAGACGAGGAGGAAAGGAAAAAGAGAGAAGCGGAAGAAGCCTCTAAAAAACCAGAAGACAAGGATGAAGATGATGACGACGAGGATGATGATGATGAAGCAGAAAAATCAAAGGTATGTTATACATTTTGAGACATCAGGAAAAGATTTACTACAAAGAGCAAGTAGTCGTTACACTGAAATGCAATTACATCGATTTTTAACTTAAAAACTTTACCTGAGAGTTACCTATACAAATGGGCACAAAAAGAACGGTTACATAAGTGCTAGGTTTTTTTTTTTTTTACCAAACTGGACCCAGACCGGACAGTACCGTTTGTGGAATCAAAAATTAGGTGTCGCAAACAAAAATGCCTTTTCTGCATACTAACTAAGCTCGTAACACACCTTATTAGATTACGAAATGCAAGCTTTTTTAAGGGATGTACCTCCCAACGTCATTTTCTCGATCCTCCACAGCAAGTATGGCTCCAAAGGTCTATTTACTTACCGTTAGTCTTTCCCTTGCTAAATACGTTTAAAATGTGGCTTCTAGGAGATTTTCTGTTGAATAATTGTTAACTTTATTTACTGCGTCTCGCAGTATATGATGCATTGCGCGCTTACAATAATCGTGTCGTTTCCTCTGTGGGTAGACGTATTAATTTTCTAATAATTACCATGAGATCAAAAATCTAAACGACTAATGCGGTAAAAGTTAAAATTAATTATTCCAATAGGTTGCCGAAGCAAAATTATAAGACACTAGCCTAGAAAATTAATTATAAATTGCGATTTTAAAATAGGAGAATCATTCTGGTTTTGACGACACAATTAATGCATTCACGCTGGCTTGTCTATTAGGCACAATGCCAACTGAGATAGTAGCTGCGAGGAACAAAGCTACTGTCTCAGTTTACCTTTACTATGATACATTTGCGGATGTGATCGACGCGTAGCTATTAATAGGCAAGCGGTGTGTTACTTTAACTAGGGCTGGAACGAATGTTTGAATATAACAACTAATGTATGTATTTACGTTCAGAATACGAGACTGGGTTTAGTCAGGCAGACTCACGATGTAGACTTAATGGGTAAAGGCGTATCTACACTGTTGTAGGTTAAAAGATTTTGTACGTTGGTGATAACAGTTGTCTTAGTTTTTTTTGTTGATGGTCATTCCTGGCAACTGTTGGTCCGACCAAGACAGTTAAGCGATGTATACATGTGGTTTACTTAACCCAAAAAGGAAAGCAAGGGGGCGAAAAGACAATTGCTCGACAAAATAATTTGGAATACTTAAACTAAACCATAAGTAAATTCTGATAACCATTTCCCAGAAATAAAATTTGTTACGATAAAAATATAAAAATTGTGATTTAATGCTTTGGCCTAACTGACTGTTATGGAAATTTAATTTCACACTACTTAAAGATTCGAATGTGGTTAAAAATTATGCTTCGGCTTCGTAACCTTATGTCCTTGCTGCAACATTTTAGTTAGGAGCACAAGCTGCGAAGGCTGGAAAATGTATACTAAAACTGCCGACTTCTGTTGTTTACGCTTAAAAAGCATATTTCTGGCGATTAAATTTATAAATCTGGTATAAACAGCTATAGTTTGGTACATCCCATGGTGTCATTTTTAGCTTAGAACGTGCCGAAGTTATTACGAACCATATAAAGTTAATAGTTCATACTCAGGAGACGGCTCACATTCTGCTGGCTGTGGGTAGTACAAACATCTGAGACTACGTCACTTAGCTGCTTGTGAGTCGAATTAGCAGCCCGGTGCTAGGTCCGAATTTCTACCCGGGTACTGGCTGGGCATGCATGTAATACCGTAGGTATTGAGCTACGAATTATAGTGGGTGGGGGTGGCAAGACTACCTTTCATTCAGAATCTTGGAGGGGGGGGGGGGGGGTAATTTGTAGTTAGTCTGACACGAGGTCCATTTTTCCGACTTGACTTTTGATTCGTGGGGGTGGTGAACTCTTTACCCTAACCCCTTATTCTCAATTCTGATGCTATTAAAGGCAGGTTACCACCAAATTAGCATTGCAGCATCTAGGCCTATAGAGTTCGCTCGTGCTTGAAGCAAATGGAATGCACAAAGCAAAACTTTTAAACTCATTAAACAAGCCACGTGACTCCTTAATTATTGAATCAAAATTTGGTACGCCCTTGTGCACCTGGAATTAGATTAATGATATTAGTGTCAACGAAACAATATAAAGAGAAGTTAAAGGAAGCTCTTACTAGCTACAACAATGTTTTTGTAGTGAATGCTGTGCGGGCAGCGGACGGCTCAAGAGTTAACCTTTGAGCAGCAGCAGCTCCATCTGTGGGCACTTTACAAACTCAAAATGGTGCCTTTAAAAAGAATCGGCATTTTCGTATATTAATAATATGGCATATTGTTTCCAATGCTACTAAAAATTAGCCTGCAGTAAAAGGATTGGGCCTAAAAGTATAAAATGTTCAGTCAACACACAATGTTTACATGGTCTCGGACAGTGAAGTGTTTAGCGAACAATTCCTTTGTAAAAATGTTCCGTTTGTCACACCATTAAATTATTATCAACACATTCTGTATTGTTTATTACGTTATCGTTTGGCAATGGCACCGGCATGGATTGTACGCTGTCGGTAAAAATGCAGAATTCTGAAAGTTAATTATGTCTGGCTGAAAATACCTGGAATTTACACATAATTTTCTAGGAATGAAATTTTGACAATTTTTATAAAAATGTTATCGCGTCTGTGTTATTCGTATCCAACAGTAACAAGTTCAACTAACTATTAAGGGCTGATCATGTTATTGCTGCAGTCTTAAGTGTTTTAATATTAACCAATCATGAATTGTTGGGCTATAATGTTGTAAATTTATTAGTTTCAGAAAATCTTTTAATAACCCTCACTTAAAGGCAATAAATTTAGCTTTGAGCAAATTGCAAGGCATATCAAACGCTAGAATTTGGTTAGGCATATACGAGGAATTGTAACATTACTGGTCCGTCACTCACTTGTTGATTGTCACCGTCTTGGCACGTCATTTTGGCAATAAGTCTATCCTCCTGTCCAGGGTTTTTAATTTTTGCAAAAGATACAGATCCATAAAATCTAGGTTTGGGGTTTAACACCTGTGTGTGACACAGTGGCACCCGGACCACTGCACTGTGACTGAGGTTGGTACTAATGATATTGCTGTCGACGCGTCATTAACCCTTTCACTGGTGAGTTAAAAAAAAAAGGTCGGCGCCGAGGAAGGGAGTTTTTTTTCCCGTCTCCCATGGAGTGAGGCACGAACGAAAAATTTATTCGTGCGAAAAATATTCGACAATGATTTGAAACTTACTAAGTGCACGCAACAGATATTCATTAAGGTGCACAGAAAAAATCAGATAAATGGCTTTAATAGTTTTGGAGAACCATTCTTTTAAATTACGGGTGGTACTGAACTAAAATTGAAAATCTCCCGTGTTGCGAAAACGCGTCCATAAGTTGGCATTAGACTAAAAATCGTTGTTCCCACCTGATACGCGATAGTGTGAAGGTTTATCGGCTCCTTTTCCATTTTAGTTTTGCATCGTAGCTGCTATTTTAATTTTTTAATGTTGTGAAACATCATCTTTTCTCGCTATTTTCAACGACGAACGAAGCACGCGCGCCATGCCATCCATGTTGAAAGCGCGCGTTATCCAATGAGAGCGCACCAAATCAGTCGCATGGTGCCAACTGGCCAATGAGGGAACGCGATCTGCAAATGTTTCGGAAAGTTAGATTGTGACAGCCAGGAACAGCCTACTAAAATTCGTCTGATTGGCCAATGCGAAATCGCCACCGAGAAAATATGTTGATAGGCCTGGATAGAAAGGAATTCCAGCTTTTCAGCGAGTCGAAGATGGCGGCGCCTAGTCAAATTGTTCGATCGCTACCGCTGATTGAAAATGACTAATTTTAGGCCTTGTAACTTCGGAAAAAAAGAATCACAACGACATTTTTGGAGTTGATAGTGAGACTACACTCTACTAAACTGCTTTTTATAAAATTATAGACACCAGTAACGTTTTGCTTACAGAAATCGATGCACAACATAATCGGGTAGCGAATTTCAGCTTTTGTCATTTCCGATTTTGGCCGCGGATTTTATTTTTCAACTCTCAGTTCCCCTTAAGCTACAACGTATATATACGTCGTTACTCTATTTAGACACAACTGCTGATGTATATATACGTTCATACTAGTTAAATGTTAAGCCTCAATTCTCTTCCTCCCCCTCCCTTTCCCCATGCGTATGGCTTGTATTACTCTGCAGTTCTTTGACACATTAAAATGCTAACGTATTTGTGTTGCAGGACGAAGACACAACGGAAGACAAAGAAGACGAAGATCACCATGACCACGATGAATTCTAAGCCAACCAACTTCATTCCTTACACAAAATTTTGAAAATTTGTTAATATTGAGTCATTTGCAGGTGTTTCATCGGAGGCTTTCTTTTTTACATTTTTGTAGTTAATTTGTACAGTATGAATTTGCACAATATTAAACATGTACTAGAGTGTCGACAACATGTGGTGGAGAGTGTGTACAATAAACGTGTTTTAAGTGGATTTGTTTCAGTTTGGCATTTACCTATCTACATGTTAGATGTAAAGTGAAAGTGATTTAGGATAAGCATTTTCTTTTGCAAGGTAGCAATGAATAAGGGTGAGAACACATTCATTCTTGCACGGTAACAGAAAATGTTTTATTGTTCTCCCAACGCCAGCTCCTGGAATACCAGGGGCCGGCTTTTTTTGTTGAAGTCCCAATGGTGACGGTTAACATCCGTTCCATGCTGCCAGAGACTAAGTCCAAACAGGCAACTACATTCCGAGGCTAAGTCCCTAGATCGACTGGGGGAATTACAAGTCTGTACAGCCTGATGGTTAAGAATGTTGCCAGTTGAACCCAGTGCAAGCTGTGTAGAACTTAAGTGTTCCAGGGGTTTTAGGAATATAGAATTTACGTTTTCGATAAGTAATTTCCACTTCCACTTGGCTCGAAAAGTAAAAAACACCATTTTGCTGCCATGTTATGCATCCTGTGTTAGTGTGTGCCAAAATGCAAAATGCATTTTCGTGAGGATTGCTTCATCCAGGTTTGTTTCTTTTAACTAAGGGAGGAAGTGCAACAATTAGAGGAAAACTTAGTCTGGTGAAACTGGGACACTACATTACTGCCGCAACGTTGCATCGAACATCACCCATGTGTAGCAGTCTTCTTTTTGTTAGTTTTCTATAAAGGCCTTCCCGTTAAGATTAGAAAACATTTAAAAGGAATTTGAAATTCACTGCGGTGAAGCCATATCTAGGTAAACTATTCCGTTTCTAGACGTTTTTGTAAGCCCCCCCATTATTTTGGTCTTTGTTAGCTTCCCCTGAAGATAAAAGGTAAATAATGGAAGTTTCTTGTTTTTTGGTAAACTGTAGTATCTGAATGAAATGATTATTTAGTTTAGTCGGCTCTTACCAAGGCTAACTTTGGTACTACAATTAAAACTGATTTTCACCAGATCGAAATAAATGCTTTTGAACCTGGCAAATTTCAAGGCTTCAAGTTGAGATTTATTTTGCATTGCAGCAAGTTAACTTCACAAAATTCTGCAAGTTGGGCCACTTAAAAACTTTCAGGTACAGTATTCACTTTTTGCCAGTTTTGGTGACGTGTGGTGTTCAAAGTGGGATAACTAGTATTGGGGGGGGGGTTAAGAAGCTATCTAATTAGGTATTTAATAAAAATGGGAAAACCAAATTTAATGTAACTAGCAAACTTTAATCAAGAAATTGTCATACGGAACTTAGTGGTTGGTTGGCAGGAAATGCTCGTGTGACTGGATGTGCCGTCTCCCAAGCTTTGCTGCTATACAATGCAAGCCTACAAGCAAAGTCGGACATAAAGGACAGGTCCGTTAAAACTGCCACGTTGCTTAAACAGTCTTGCTTTTCGTTTTGCCTGCGATTGAACTGATTGTTGTTGTGCCAGAATTATTACTTCAAAGGCAAGTCTGATGAGGGGCTACACTGGTGTGTATGTCTTACCTAGAAAACATTTCTTTCCGATTTCTAAAGCTTCACTGAGAACCCTGCCAGTCTTGTATGCTGCAGTTGGGCATTATGCAGTCTGCCAGTAACGGTACTATGCTCCAGCCTACAAACCAAGGACCAAGATTCCGGGATTGTTGGGAATGGTCGGGCTCCAGATGCCGACATGCATCGTACACCAGTAGACATGTCACGTTCACCACAAAGATCGCATTGATTCCCCTATCTGGGAAGGAAGAAAATCGTGCAAGCCATACTCGTCACGCACCCACTCGTCATTTTTTAAGCTGCATTGGTAACGTGCGAATTTCACACGTCGGGTAATGCAAGCCCCAATCCACTCCCAAAAATATTTTGAAGCGATGGTGGGCATGTCACTCCTTATTTGCCTTCCATTTTTTTGTAAAGGCTGAACAATCCCCGAAAAATGCAGACGAACCACCGACAGTTACGTCTACCAACAAGGATATACAAGAACTCCAACCATGCAAACGAGTGTTCGATATAAGAGTCTGGATTGTGGCAACAGGCAGTTGCCGCAGTCCAGATATTTGCATCGAACTCTCATTGACATGGTGCTAGTTCTTAGGGAAGGAATAGAGCCACTCGCATTCAGGAAGAGCCTACCACCCCCACGAAGGCCTAAAAAAATCTTGTATCCGACGGGATTCAAAGCACCCAGCCAAAGAAGCCGAATAAAGTGCTACCTCCAAGAGTGGCAACTTGTTACAAAGGATGCCTTCGTGTTGTCCGTGGTCAAGGACTGTCACTTCCCATCGTTTGTGTCAACTCCAAACTCTTAGGCAAAGAGCCCAAGATCGTAAAGGAAGTGGTCACACTCCTAAAAAAAATAATTCAAAGACAGCAACTTCGGGAACGCCAGGGTTCTACAGCTCCGCAAAGGTAGGACAGGACGGTGAAGATGTGATCCACCACACAGTACACGCCAACGGGCAACACGGAACAAGTGGACACTGAAGGATGAAGGGGCACATGGGGGTAGGCATCCTCCAGGTCGATCGAGAAGAGAACTTCGATGACTGGAAGGCTTCTTGAATGGACGCAAGGGTTTCCATCTTGAAGTGTTTGTCACAATGAAGGAATTGGATGGTCGAAGTTGTGATCATGCTGCAGAAACCAGAACAGGAGTGTTCGGTACTGACGGTCTGATTGCCCCTTTCTTTAGCAATGTTTGGATCTCCAGGAAATAGTCCTTGAAGTAGCCAGTCCCATGGTTGCTCCCCATTTAACAACGGTGTGACATTCAAATGCTGTACGCATCAGATTCAGGGCGTTCTACAGTTCCTTGCCAATATATGCGTTGGCCAGTGTCCACGTGGTACATCGGTGAAACAAGAAAGGTGGTGAAGAACAGGATAAGCCGACATCCGAAGCAATAAGGAAGAAAACGCTGTAGCAGTGCACCACATCGGAACTGGCCACCGCATAGATTGGGAAGGAACCCAAAACCCTGATTGTCACGAACCCATTGAGAGACCAACATCTCCGAAGTTTAGAATCGTTGCCCATCCAGGCATACGTGGGAAAGGGAACGAGCTAATGAATATTCAGGCACCAGCAATATCCATCATTCAATTTTAGTACGAAACGATCTGAACGAAAATGGAGCGTGCAAGCTGACGACCGGCTGCGAGCGCAGAAGATGTCAAATGGTGACGATCAACACAGCACTGATATAAATCAAAGAAGAAAAACACGTTCTCAGGACGCCTGAACAAGACAGCAGGAAGTAAAATTACAATTTCCCCTTCAAAGCAGTTGAAAATTGGCGAATACCGAAGTGGTATTTAGTGTTCGAGGTGGAGTGTTAATATGGATCAATCAATTGAAACCCAATAGCCTCTTTGTGGCATGTCTCTGGATAGTATTGGTTGCCATCCTTTGGGGTATTGATATCGGTAACTTTCTGAAATATCGATAACTATAAAACTGTTCGAGATAACGACACATGGATTGTGGCGTTTTGTTCAGGAAATTACTGAGCTATATTTTAATTATCCAGAGACAATGATTTTCCACGGCCATCAATCAAACATTCCACGATAACAAATTACCGTTTTCTGAGGCGAATTAAAAAGGTTATATTAAGGAGAGAAAAAGTAAATGTTGGTGTCAGAAAGGTCTCTACAGCTGAAATTTAAAGGAGTAGTCGCTTGCTCACAACTTAAAATTGATGCCTATACCAGTTATGAATACCTAATTGTTGAAAAAAAGCCCAAAATAACACAATCCGTTAAAATCTGCGAGTATTTGGGATTTCTGCGAAAATTTCAACATTCCACGATTTTTAAAATGGTCCCACAAGTGGTAAGGGTGGCATAAATTCAAGAAATTTCAAGCTAAAATAATTTCTACTAATTGCGTGATTTTTTTGAAAATAGCGAATAGTGGAAAATCATTGTCTCTGTTGATTACCATTTTAAATTGTATTGTAATAATTATTGGCCTATTGAAGAAAACTACACCTTACTACGATAGATGATAAAAAAAAAATTGGACATCGGTATTGGCAAACTTTTTAAAGCTAGAGCAGTTTCATATTGGTTAAAGGTGGTACTGGTGGAGCCTGTGCAAGGATCCCTCCTTGCAGACTCCAGGGTTCGCATAAAGGACTCTTCTTTTAACTGTTGAAAAGGTTATTTAATTGCACGGTTGAATATGACGATGTTGACATCTCGAGAGCAGGTGGAGAGAGAGAGCTTGTGCTCAGAAGGCCGACTGTGTGAGGATGTGTCATTAGGTCGCTTCGGCAATCCTCACACCTGAAAGAATACATTAAACTTGGGGATGGGTTGGAAACCGAAACCAAATTTTCGATTGTTTCTGAAAACCGAAAAGAGATTCGGATTTTGTGTTGGTTTTTCTTACGGTGTTCAAATAATCAATGAGTCAAAAAGATTGACATGACGTCGGATTTACTTTGGTTTAACGGAAATTACTCACACCAACAGTTCACGCAATACCAAAAGTACCACGTAAATGATAATTTACAGACGAATTTTCGGTGGCTGGGATCTGCCACCTTCTTCAGGCCTAGCCTAGAAAACTTGCAACTGTACAAACTCCTGTGACGAAAATTACCTGTGAGCAGTTGGGAGTCCCTGTCAATTTCACACTGCCGTGAGAATAAAATTCCTTTGTTAAATGAACATGAGCCTTCCTATCCAAAGATAATGCAGGTCACTACACCTTATCTGGTACACCAACTTGAAGCACAGTGGAGACCTTTCCTTAATACACCACAGGAGGAGGGCAGCACCGTCAACACAGTGAGCTGTCCAAGCAAGTCCCATTGAGATCGTACATCAAATTCTAATTTGTGAACGTTTGTGCAGTTGCTTGCAAGTTTTCGAAGTTAGGCCGCCTGAAGAAGTGGCATACGCCACCGAAAATTTGCCTGTAACTTATCATTTACGTGGAACTTTTGGTATTGCTTGAACTGTTGGTGTGAGTAATTAAAGCGTGGTTTGTTGTTTTGAATTTTTAAATAATTATCAGTTTCAGAAATGACAGCAAAGCTCTCCTAGTCATGAAAGAAAATAGACGAAAATAGTGCCACAGCCACGTCCAAATAACTCTGCTGAAAGTGAAAGCGGGAGCGAGTTGAAGTTAGTAATACAACTGTTACAAAAAAAAAAACTATACAAATCAGGTGGGAGGGGAGGGTAGCAAAAACCGATACCAAAACTGAAACCGAAGTAAAAAAATGAACTGACCCATCCCTAATTATAGTTAGATGAAAGTCTTGAATTGTGGCTTGCCTACAACCATCACTCAACACGCCTTAGCAACATTGGAAACAACCTATGCATTATGCAGCCATTCCGTTTTTAGATTGACTATTTTTAGACAAAATTCAATTTTGGGGTATTTAGACCGAATTTGGAAACCTCATTACCAGACCGGTTTCACCAAGCTTGATTTAGACCGAGCTCAAAGGCTTAAGTCTGTTTTAAGCAAAAACCAATTACTGAAGCACCACAATAAAAACACACAATCACACAACGGGAAAGAAATCTGTCAACTTTCCGCAAATTTTAGGCAGTTTGCCTGGAGGATAATGAAATACGTCACCCAACTGTCTTCATCAGGCTCTATTTTGAGGTTTTACTGCTGCTTTGAAACACATCAGTCCGTTTGTTTACCTTCGAACCGCGCTGCGGCCGCGGCCTTCCATGTTGGTTGGTCGGTGGCCGTGACAACGGTGTTTGTTGTTGGTCGGGCTGTGGCCATGGCCTCCGTTGTGAGATTGTGCGTATTTATTTTGTTGCTTCGACTTTCCAAATTCTCGCAGTGTAAATGTGTTTACATATTTTCAAACCAATTACTTTCGAAAGTTTCAAATAAATATTTATTTTGTACTATCAAGGATTAAACGAAATAAATAAATTACATTAAGTAAATCTGCTGTACACAATATATATATCAGCAACATATTTAGTACACCATACATAAAAATTACAAACCATTTACACGTATATACATAACATTTACACAACATCAGTTACTCCAGCGGCCACCAGCTGACGCGCTAGCCAATCGAGTCCATCGTGAAGGCCAACTCCACTCTGCGCATCAGCTGCCTGGATGTGCCAGCTGCGGCCACAGCATAATTTGTACAACGTCATCTTCTCGGCAATTTCTTCAATTGTCATACAGCCAAGCACATCCTAAACAAAAATTGAAATAACGTTTAGAGATACTTGCTTGGTAGTTGTGGCATCGGATCGGCATCAGCAACTTTCGCTGATATAACAATAACTCGGGAACCATTCGAGATTACAACGTGCACTTTGTGGAGTTTTACTCAGGAAGTCACCGAGTATCTTCTTAGCTATCGTTTAACCGTTGACAATGTTTCGCATTTGGCAATTAAAAATACTTGGTTTACCCACCACTGGTAAGTCCAGAAAAGTATGAATCTGTACCTATACTATACTGAAAGAAAGTGTATACAGAAAAAGAATTTCAGAAGTCAAACTAAAGCAACCTCAATTCTTATTTCTTGTCTAAAAAATTGTTAATTTCGGGAATATTCTCCAAGAATGGGAGTTTCGGGCCTTTGGCTAATCAGGGTCTTTTGATAATTGATAAGGCTGCACGACACCAATCTAGTTTTAAAAATTTTACCGGTACCGGAAAATGTAAAATTTTTTATTTGAATAATTATTGGATTTAAGAAAACTACACCAAGATAAAAAATTAGGGATTAATTTTGAATATTTGTATTGGTACCGGTATCGGCACAATTTTTAAAACTAGATCGGTATCGATGCAGCCTATCAATTATCAAAACCCCCAGATTAGCCAAATTACCATTTTTGGAGAATATTCCAGAAATTAGCATTTTTAGACGTGAAATAATGAGGTTGCTTCAGTTTGACTTCTGAAGTTTTTTTGTAACAACTTTCTTTTCTCTAAATTAATATGTAGGTGCAGATTCAAACTTTTCTGAACTCACCAGTGGCGGATGCAGATCAAATATTTTTAATTACCAAATGTGAAACTTTGCAATTTTGTTAAATACATGCCAATAAACGTTCATTCTAATGACTGATAATCCTTGCATTTGTCAAAGCACAGGTTTCTTGTAGGTGCACTGGTTACAAAAACGTTTTAAAATCAAGTCTCTCTTACAGCAGCATTTTGCCTCATAATTTTTGAAACGTTAATCACAAGAAGCTCAAGATTTGGACCGCAGAAAACCAGCAGAAAAACTTTTAAAATGATGTATTGAAACCTTAATACCCGCCAATAAGAAATGGAAATATGTTCAGTTCGATTCAGTTTGAAGACTTATGGCTTACCTGCTTATTTGCGAAGATGAGGAGTGCAGCGTCTTTTAATTCTTTCTCCGACATCAACTTTGCCAGTTCGTTGTGCGCTTCAGACAGTCGTTCTCTGTTGCTGCTGTCCAGCACGAAGATAATAGCTGTAATTACAGAAACAAGAAATAAGACGATGTGAAATAACTAAGGCAGGGGTCGATATCTTCTTTCCACCCGAGCCGATCATTAAACGTAAATGACCGATACCAGTTCTCAATTAACCGAAAACCCTAATACTGAAGTACACATTTACAAAAAAATTACTTTTGAAAATAAGTAAAGCGAATTTTTAGCAGGTAGACCAAGATTCAGATAAAAAAATTGACCCACGATAATTTAAGGCATCCGCACGGGTCAAACAAATAACTTTGCCTTAGGCCATATCCGTTTAGGAAGTCATGTGCGACGATATGAAACGCAAACTGACTCTGGAGGCAAAGCAGGCTCCCTTAGGCTACCATACTTTTGGCGCCCCTTTGGTATAGTCTATTTTTTTTCTCCTCTCCGCCAAGAAAAGTGAATGGTTTTGGATTCCTTGTCCGCTGATAACCTTTCCTTTCAGGCAATAATTCCTTTCACTCTTCTCCTTCCCTTTACTTACGTTTTTAATGCATTTTTTAACTCACTCCCCACTCCCCAACCTACTCCAAAATTTTCAAAAACTAGCATTACTTGAAATATAAAACGTGTATTGAAAAATGCACTCCGAAGCCAGAAATGACGACAGAATAGGTAAAGTAAAGCTTATTGAGCTCTACCCCCGGAATTTGCTTCTGCTTGGGGAGATTAGAGCGCTTCCCCAAACCCCTTTACGATTGGAGGCACCATCACTTGAACTTTCCTGTAAAATGCATGGCGCCCCTCCCCGGTTATTTCGATAAAAGGCACAGGCGCCCTTTCCTACGCAGTCCGACTCTGAGGCAAAGTGCAAGGTCATCTAAAATTTATCATCTAAATTACGCAATATAAGGGCATAAAGTAAATTAGGTAGCTGTTAAGGAACAATAAACAAAGCCCACACAGGAAGCAGAGCAAAATTTGCTCCATAAACATGTGAGGAAGGGGCAAAACAATGCGTGCATTGCCGCGAAGCCATGGGCAACAATAAAATAGGCAATCAGTTGCACCACATCGTTAAGTGAGCATGCAGCACTAATAATCAAATCATGTGAAATCCAGTGTCGGATTTTGCCAAATCACAAACCCACACAATATTGCCTACCAACTGCCTTTTCTGATCTTTTGGACTTCGTTTATTGTAGCTTTAGGTCTCTATCTTGCCGCACTTAAATGATGCATCGCGCATGATCTTGAAAGCACCCTCAAAGGTTAGTGCGGGTGACATAATCGAACTTGCCATACTGACTACTTATACTATTATGTTGTTACTAACATCCTGTACCCACTGCATTGCTATTTATTTGGCATAGAAAGGAATTTTAAGACAAACCGCGTAATCAGTGAGGCGAAAAATGGAGAATCTACCAAAGAATTTTCTCACGGGACAATCAAAGTTCACCGAGTAGAATCCGACGAAACCGTGTTACTTTTGGGATCCTTCCCCGCCATTTGGCGCTATGTAAAAACCTGTCATATCGCATCATTTCCCCGGAAATGTGCAAATGGCGTCACTTCCACTCCCTCTACACCTCTGCCTTCCCCTTCACTCGTCACTCGTTTTCGTCTGCGGCCGCAGATTATGAGCAGGGAGGCGGGCGGGAGATTAAACTAACACATTTTCATTGGATTCTACTCGGAGAACTTCGATTTTCCTGTGAGAACAAGTTCTCTGGTAGAATCTCCATTTCTTCATCGTAGAATCCTCCTCACTGTGTTACTTTTGGGATAGATTAATAAAAGTACTAATCATGCAGAATCTTACCTCAATTCACCATCAACGCAGATGCGACTCCGCGACCTCCTTAGGGCGCACCAACACACCACACAATCCATGGGCCCCAATAGTTTGTGGTGGGCCGTCCCACATATGGGTCCCATAACAAGTCGACCCAACCGGGCAAGTCAAAAGGCCCCGAGCCTTGTAGTCCACGCAACAACATGTACCAGGCCGTAGCAGTTCAAGTTGGGGGTCACCAAAATCACCCTCTTGACACCGTCTTGAGAGCGATAGCTTCAGTTGTTCTCAAATTATTTAACAAAAACAGGTTACAAAAAACGTACTTTACTGCAAGACGCTTGCTCATAGAGCTTTGAAATTCGCAATTTTTCATCAAATTTTGTTTTTGAATATGGAAGAAACATTAACTTTACTGGAAGTGATGCAATGAAATAACGGCATCGGTATCGGTGATGTAGCATCGTACCATATCGGTATCGGATCGAATCGGTCAAGTGGGTATCGACCGAGCCTTACTATCCATACATTCCGACTCACAGCCCGGCCATTCCGCTTCGGCTCGGACCACCCAATAGTACCCGCCTCATTTCAACAAGTGGTATACATAATAATAACACACATGGTCTCTCTCTACACCTCGTAAAACGCATTCGTGGAAATTTTTCATCAAAGTGACGGTACTATTTCCCAACCACCTCGTGGATTCATTTTCACTCTCGGGCCCTTTTATCCACCAAATTCGTTCACCAAGGTTATCCGTATACTACTGCTTAACTCCTATGGCACAACCACCCACTCAACCATCATCATCACTCTAAATTTCAGTCAACTACTAACGAGTTCAATTCTCGCCTGCGCGAGCTGCCACATTATACCAAGGCGAGGAAGTTAGCCTCAGACCAGGCCCTTCGTCTTCCTGCTGTGCAAGCCAGTAGGCCAAGACGACGTCACCGCAAACCTCTACTAAAGCTAACACGCACGTTCGTAGACAGGTTAAATTCCTAAATTCGCCAATGCCCGTCTTCAACACCAAGAGCACTTATCGACCATCCGCGCCAGCGGCAAGAAAAAGAGTGACGAGTGGAGGAGAAGGCAGAGCTGGAGAGGAAGTGAGAGCAGAAGTGACGCGACTTGCATGCAGTTCTGGGGAAATGACGCAGTATGACGGGTTTTTACAAAGCGCCGTATAGCAGGGAAAGATCCCAAAAGTAACACAGTGAGGAGGATTCTTCGATGAAGAACCAAAATTTTTCTTAAATTATGCGGACTTGCATTCAGGCCAGTATGGTTGGCTAGATGACGTTTATACAAAGCAACTCATATTTTTCTGCATTACGGGCCAGATGATGTAAGAATCGTCATCCGCACCTCTTCAAAAAAAGTTGATTACGCAAAATCCAAAAGATAACACTACTGCAGCGAGTTTGAGACCGGCCTAAAATGCCAAAATCATCCAAGTACGTAAACACCAGCATGCCTTTCTGCCATAAGAAAAGACGCACAAGTTTAATTAGTGCATCACTAGAAGACGCGGTTGTAGTACTATGAGCACATTTGTCTTCTTCAGGAAATGTAACATATTGTCGGAATCTGTTTACACGCGTCCAAATTTAAACTGCGCGCTCTCCTC
This sequence comes from Lithobius niger, assembly GCA_023313725.1. NCBI lineage: Eukaryota > Metazoa > Arthropoda > Chilopoda > Lithobiomorpha > Lithobiidae > Lithobius > Lithobius niger. The sequence continues at coordinate 37,139 of JAHWFP010207364.1, read as the reverse complement.
TTCGCAGTAGCAACAGCGGTGTAATCTTTTGGATTTCGGGTAAACCACTTTTTTTGGATTCTCATTCCGAAGTAAGAATTCTCCATACCTCTTCAAGAAATGATGGTTATTCCTGAACATGAAATGTCATCATTTCTAAAGCTGCAGTGATACCATAACCATTTTACTGATAGATACTAATACCAATGCAGTTTTTATTTTGCACACACTGGTACCGATGCAGATATCCAAAATTTAATCCCCAATTTTTTCTTATCAATGGTAAATGATTTTTTTTTTTTTAGTTTGACCTGGGGCGTTATCTGATCGCCTTTGAACCTTTCTTATGAATGATTTTACCTTTTTTAATTCTAACTTGCTAGCTGTTTTACTTGACCCTTTACCTTGCATGAATGAAAAACCCCATCAATGCTTACCTTGAGTATTCAGATAATAGTGCTTCCATAACGGCCGTAACTTTGGCTGGCCTCCAACATCCCATATAGTAAATTTTAAATTCTTGTACTCGACTGTTTCAACATTGAAACCTACACGAAATAGAAAAGAAACGTTAAAATATTTTTACATTACACTGGCCCACATCTTAAAGCATTAGCCAGCTATATTTCGATCAGTTGCTTCCCGTAGACAATCAGTCCTAAAGACAGTAGAGACAAAAAAAATTCATATCAGCATTGACACTATCAGATTTTCCTCAACACCATACTTTTAAAGATTACATAAATTAAAGCCCCGAAAAAAAGATGAAGTTCTTAAAATTAGTGAAACAAGACAAAATTACAAATCGCACGGTATCCGAGTTTAAACCCCATTACAACGATACCCGTTGCAAAAATCAACCTCTTATAAGAATGATAATTCGATTTTCGTTTGATTTACTGTATTTAGGGAGCAGAGAATCACAAAACACAAGCAAACAACAATAACAAAACCAAAAAAATAAACGGTCACATACTCCATTCCACACTCCACAGGCCAACAAATCCCTCTCAGTCTCGGTGCAATATACAACTGGTTGCAGGACATGCAGATGTTTATTTGTAAGCTCTTCAAACAAAAATGCCCGCAAACGCGACCTTCGACAAGTTTTCTCGGCAAACTCACATCTGAAGCGATGACCTTTACCCCTTATTTGTGTTAAGCCTTCCGTTCATATGGTAAAAAATCCCTATATTTAAAGAATCTCTTTATAAGGAACAGCTACACAAATGCACTTGCAATACACTTCGTAACCGACGGTCAGACACCCAATTGGGCGCACGCAATAAGTTTGTGCGCCGAACCAGGCCTACTACTGAATCAGCTCTAATTGACAAGCATCGTACAAATAACCTCCAACAGAGAATGTAAAACAACATCATTAATGTACTCCCGTCTCCATTACTTTGGAGCCTGGCACCGACCACTACTTTCAGGCATGCTGTTGCACACTACTTCTGCTCCACGAGTTATGCACTTCATCCTAATAGATCATCCTCGTATCTTTATGTTAGCTCCTGTGTAACTCGGAAGATTTACAAAATATTGAGGATACGTTGATCTTTACAGCAAGTTGGGTGAGAACTTTAATCTTCATTTAAACCTTTCAACGATGATGGAATCATGTAAAACTCTGTCTTTGCAGAGGCCAGATATGTTTAGTACTCACCCATATGTCAGCGCCACAGCGATTGAAATAAAATAATAATAATAATTTGCTCAGGTAGTCCTGGTTTCTTATGGGGTCAAAGTTAATGATTTACAAACATTTTTAAACGCAACATTAATATTAAGGCTGTACCGAACGAGAATTGTCAGCCGAACCGAACCAAACCGAACAAACCTTAAATAAGCCGAACACCGAACACTTCCGAACCGAACAAAAATGTACCAAGCCAATCTATTTTAAACTAAAATGTAAAAGAAGTCAGTTCACAAAGATTCATCAAAGCACAAGTTTCTTATCAAATGTAGGTATTTTCACATGGACTTGTAAGTCCATAGATGTTGAAACTCTTGTTTAAACATAAAAAAAACTCCACTACTTTCACATTTTCCCTTTATAACTTCTGAACCGTTAGAGCTAGGAACTTGTGGTTTGGACCAACAGAAAGCTGGCGAAAAAACCTTCAAAAAGGTGTATTCAAACATCAAAATCCGTCGATTAGAAGTGAAAATATGTTCGGTTTGGTATTTTGCGTTTCAAAGACCGAACCGAACCGAACACCCTCTGTTCGGCCATGTTCGGTTCGGTTTGTTCGGTTCGGTACAGCCTTAATTAATATATACAAATAGGTCTTAAATTTAATTTTAAAAAAAACTTTCATTAAGTTTTAAAATAAATTGGTTAAGGTACTCTTTCACCCATTCAATTTAGTAATTAGAAAAATATCACATTACAGAAAAGCTGAAACTTTTTTTTTCCCTTCCAGAATTCATCCCAAGCCCTTATTTTGAAGATTAAAAAATTTTCCATTTTGATTATAATCTGTAGTTTTGATTGTAATATGTAGTTGTGCATGCTTGACGATTTTGGGCAGCCCAGTTAAGAGTCTCACAAAGCTACGCATGCGTGACGATTTTTGCAGCCAGATATATTTCAGATTTTCAGGTACTTCTACTTCCAATCGAAAGCACGGTTTAGACAAAGATGGTGGCGCATGGTTCAAAGAGCTCTAAAACACTAATCAAAAGCAGCAAAAAACTGAATAAGTCTCGACGTCCTTAAACAAACACCAATCCACTGTAACTCATTTCGCTCCAGTAATCATCATTCTCTATGCGATTTTTTAAAAATAATTTTATACACACTAACAAATATTGGTGTCTACAGGTAAGTGGCCAATTGAAAATGCACGAACGAACATACTACTGAACAACATCAATGCTCAGTTCCACAATAGCGAGAGCGCTTGAATTTAAATTTTCTGTTCCAAGATGTCTTTGATACTTTTTCGATACTATTGAACACAGAGGGAAAGTAGATGACAACTTGAAGTACTTTAGCGGTCGGTACCGAAATCAGTATCTGCAAACAGATTTTTTTTTCGATACCAACGAACCGCACTCAGAACCGCCGGCATTGGCATCAGTATATCGCTACACTTAAGTCTAGACTACTCACCTATAGTCGGGATTGTCTGCATGAATTCATTCTGCTTCAACTTGAATAATATACTCGTTTTGCCGGCTTCGTCTAAGCCTAGCGTCACAATCCTCATTTCGATCTTGGGGCCAATGTGAACACGGTTATCCTAAAAACAAAGGTAAAGCAATGTGCTAAAAAACTTAACATGAAAATAGTATACCAAGTTGAACATTGTCCACTAAACCTTCATGCTAAAAGTCGCCACTTAAACTGGGTTTAGTGGCGATAATGCCAATCGCAGATACTCGACAGATTACGCTCCGATTTCTTTTCCCTTCTAATGTTTCCTACATGCAGCATCAACTTTTTTTTGTTTCATCGCTACCTATTAACTACTGCTTCGATCCTGAACTTTTAAAGCGAAGACCCTATTATATTTCAAAGAAAAAAACTTTCCATTTCTGTGAGCTTGCTCATATACAACTTGGTATAGTTAATACAAATTTGAGTCATAAACTGAATCTTGCTGGACGAAAACAGGTCTAACATCATGACGTAGAAATTTCTGCTCGTCCACCGTTTTGGGTTTGAAGACATGTTGCAATATTCACCTGTGGAATTTCGTTTACATGCCAACATTCCATCTCCCCACATTCTAATAAGTCTAAAACTAATTTGTTCCTTTTTTTTTTTTGCCTTCACTAATTACAATATAAACATTCTAGTTGTCCTGTTATAAGGTTGTCTATTTTATTCCTGATCCGGCTTCATCCCTAGTTCCTTGCCGACAAGAAAACAAATGCCCGGATCGGAGGGCCCTTGCAGGTTCCATCAGTCTGCTATCTTTCTAGCTAATATTTGAAAATGTGTCTTACTAGCGATCATCATTTTATATATGAAATCAAAAATTTTCAAAGCAGAAACCAACACGGTTTTTTCTACAAGAAAAATAAGTAAGGCCATTTAAAAAAAGAAAGTTGTTTCTCGGGCGGAAAAAAAAAATTTTCCATGCAGGGGGGCGGTTTTTTTTTTTACATTTTTTTTTAACCACACCAACAACAATAATAATTGCTGTTGTTAAGAGTAATTATAGATAGTAGTAATAAGAGGAATAATGATATACTCTGATCCCTATTGTTAGTGTGGTGCTCGTGATGGTTATTTTTTGTCTGGCGTCTCGTAATCGTATTTTGTTGCAAGCGCCGCGGTAAATAGCAAGGAAAATGAAAAAAAAAAGGTCCGCGCGGCGGTTTTTAGGCGGTGCGGCGATGCCTGAGAAATAACTTTTTTTTTTTAATTGGCCAAATGTAAACATTCAGGTAAATGGGAATTTTCCCTTGCGTGGAAATCCATGGGGGGGGAGAAGAGAACAGAGAGAAAGAGATTACCCGAATGTCAGCCTATGCACAAAAATCCAACCGGCAATTCCTTATGGGCATTTGCCTGAAGGTATAAAATTTAACCAAAATGCAGAACACTGCAGTAAAGCAATATTTATTAATTTTTCTGAATTAAAAAAAAATGTATTGCAGTGTTTATAAAGGCCGACAGGTAGGCTTAAACATGCACCTTCACTCCTAATTTTCTCACTGGTATCTGACACTTTGCTGTCCCTCACGTTTAATTTGCAACAAATCTTGAAAATGTGCTGCATTATTGAAGATTGTGATTGTTTAAAATCCACCTGTGGTGAAGTTGCAGTCGTTGTTTATGCCACCCTGAGGTTCGTTCAGGGTTCAGACAATTTTTTAATTTTCAATTTCCCTGACATTTCCAGGTACATCCAATGGCAATTTCCAGGTGTTTACAAGATGTTTAGTTAGGGAAACAGGCAGTATAGGTAATGTTTTTATTAATATTTGTACAAAAATAAGCCAACATCCCAGAAAAGAGCTGTTTACAGACTAGTCCAGACGGGAACAACGCATTTTCATCAGAAATATTGGTACTAGCCTAAGCTTTAGTTTGTCGAAGTTATGTCGAAAATACTTTAACATATTAAAACGCAAATTAAAGTATTTGCTACTTGCCTAGGATTTTGTTTCTGATTTGCTAAATCAATGGAACTTACAGATCAGACACAAAGGTGTTTTTCAAATTTCCCTGTCTTTTCCCTGGTTTTGAAAAACATTTCTTGTTTTCCCAGAAATTTCCCTGAGATTTTGGCTCTATTTTCATTTTCCCTGAGATTTCCAGGTTTTGTCTGAACCCTGTCGTTACGTGACATGACCGCGTTGCTTCCGACATTCTGATCGCTTGCTCATCATTGGACTCACCTACAGGACCCCCACAACCGGGGAAGGGGGGGGGGTCAGGTGGACCCACTGTACCCAGGCCCGGGCTCTCGAGGGGCCCGCATGAATTTAAACTTTTTTCTTTTCTTTTCGCAATTGTGAGTTTTCATGACTGCAAGTAATGAGTAATGTACTCGATTTGTGCGTATTGTGAAATTTGTTATACTCCCAACAAACAACAACTCCAATCCAACGGCAACGAGCACCGAGCAGGAGCACTGCAGTGCAAGCCTATCGGCCTGTTAGGCGGGGAAGCCTTCAGATGTAAGCAGCCCGTATTAATGAATGAACCAACCCGTTAAGCACAATTGTGGCCGACGTATATTATAACTTAGTGTAACCTTTTCACGATTTCAGCAGGGAGGGGGGGGCCCGCTGTTGTAGATAGTCCCAGGCCCATAACTACGATGTGGGGGCCCTGCTCACCAAGGAGTGCACAAGTGACAAATGCATATGCACTAGTAGGGCAATGACGCTGTATCAGCAAGAAAATATGAAACACGTGTCGCAACCGTTGATTGAAGCCAAAATTACTTTTTGTCTATGGCATTACTTCCCTCCACTGATTAAAAGTAGAAGGGTGGGCGGGTGCTTACCTGAATATAAGCGTAGGTAACATTAATATGGAAAAGCTAGCAGTTGCCGTTTAGTCGAAGATGGGTGTTTACCCTAACATTTACGGTAAATCGAATGACATGAATTGGTGATGCAAAACACAAAAATGAAAAAGTTTCCTCTTTTGTGACAGGAGACAGAAAAGTGGCTAGTTAATTGAATCATTTCATTGGCAAGTGTTGACAAACTGAAAATTCTATTCTGAAGCTATATTGCTTATAAAGATTGTACAAATTGACGGTAAAGAAATTTTGTCTATAAGAATGAAGAACTAGACATTGTGGTTGATCGGCCAACCTGAATGAGCCCTGAGAGCATGCCTACTTAAAAATTCTCCACATGTAAAACAATCCACGTCTAAAAGCTCAAAAACCATTCAAAACTCACCTTTGTAAATGTGATAGGAATACTAGCGTCCAACTGCAATTGCTCTGGCAGCTCCGCAAACTGCTGCTGTTGCTTCTCGACAGTCTCCAAGAGGGTTTTTATTTCTCTTCCGGCTAGCAGAACGTGAGCATCGTCCTAAATAACAACAAAGAATATAAACACAGAAGGGATGCACAAAACTCGAAAAGTTCGAGTACAGCTCGATTTGACCCATTGTGCGAAAATGAGTTTTTCATTTTTTGTATGAGGCATTACCGAACCAAACAATAGTTAGTAAGGCTGTCGCGATACTGGATCGCATGGGTTGCCAATATTTATGATATCAGATCGGTGTCTGTAATTTTCATTGAAATATCGATAACTCGGGAACCGTTCGAGATTACGTTATGCGGTTTGCGACATTTCGCTCAGGAAATCACTAAGTCTTCCTGGCTATTGGTTAATATTTTAATTTTTTTTTAATTTTAATAATTAATGAACTTTTGGAAAAAATTACACCATTGGTAAAAAATTAGGGATTAAGTTTTGGTACGGGCATCGGTACAATTTTTAAAAATGGATCGTAGCAGATCGGTTTCGGCACACCTTACAAGTTAGGCTAAAATGAATTGCTTTTGAATTTAGATTTTTAGCCCGTCGATCGCAGACATTGAAATGTAACTAGAGAGATTTACTCGTTTGAAGTATATCACTGGAAAAATCAAATCGTAAGGATGAGGAGAGATGAATAGCCTTATGCAACTTATGGTGTAGCTTAAGAAATTTTAATAAAAAAAATACGTTGGAAAACTCAAAACGACTCGATTCTTGAATCAGTGGTCTCAAAATGAAATTATTCGGTTCACACAACCCTAGAATATATGAATCCTCTTAACAATACATGAGAAGTACAGTAAAACCTCTTTAACTTGAACTCCTGCGAGACTGGCAATGCAGTTTGAGTTAAGCAGAGTTTGAATTAAACGGAAATGCATAAAATCGTAAGACAGGCAGTTAGCATGGGAATACCAAGTACATCTTTGCATCCAATGTTTGTTAAGTGCAGATTGGTTTAATATGTGAAATGTACTACTAATGTTCTACTAATTCCTCAGTAAAAACAGCAGAAATACTTTGTCGGGTACAGAAGCGATACAGAATGCATGGTATCAAGAAGTAAAATTACCATCTGGAGTTTGAGTTAACCGATATTTGTTTGAGATAATGAGGGTAATTTTGTATTGGGCCAACCAAATAGCACAAAATTGTTTGACTTAACCGATAGTTTGACTTAAGCGAGTTTGAGTTAACGAGGTTTTACTATATTTAAGTTTAGATTTTATGAAGCACTACTGTACTGGACAAATACGCAACAGAAATTTACCCCAGCATCTGCGTTGATTCTACATACCTGCTGAACCGATCTTTCACACTGCACAGAGACAACCGCAACTTGCGACAAGAGTGTCGTCATGTCTTCTTGTTGCTGCCGAAGCGAACACAGCCGTTCGCGCACATATGTGTCAACGACAGTGAGGGCAGCCACTTCTTGACGGTTTAAATTTTCGTGTAGTTCATCAAAATATGATCTGACTCTTTGCCTTGCTTCTTCTGCCGTCCCAGAAATCTGCAACAAAAAAGTTGTTGACAGACATGAAATCATTGCCCAAGACTGCATACTAGTGAAATTCGTTGCGTTTGCAACAAATATTGATTTTTTGTTGAACAAGTATTGGATCATTGCCAACGTCCAAAACTTACTTGCTGAGAGACACCGTTTCCTTCGGCGGATACTTGTGCATAGCCTTCAATCTGCTGAATCACAAAGTTTAATTTTCGAACAGATTCATTGACTTCGTCGCAAAACTTCTTCATGTGTTGAACAGCGTTGATCACCGTTGAACGCACATTGTCGGCTTCTGTTTCCAACAATGAATGCTGTAGATAAAATAAGCGAATTTTATCGACATGAGGCATAAAACAAAATAAAGCATAATATAAAAGAAATTAGTGTTGGTAAGTACATTTTAAAATTTCCACTTCCCCTACCCCCCCCCAAAAAAAAGTGACCGCCGTTTTCAATGGACGACATTAAATTCTTTAAAATTAAAAAAATCTGGACGAGAATGATTGGAGAAATACCAATTTCAAATGGTTAACATGTTACAAACTATGGATCGACCAAATCTACCACAATTCCAAGTTTCCAAATGTACTGAATGTATTGCCAAAACTTTAACATAGAGTAAGCTAATTTTAAAAGTCACTAGTTTTTCTTTAAAAAGTATAATGACTTACTTTGAAAGTTACAAGACATCGTAAATATTTTCAGTCACAAACGCGCACAATTTCAAAAGTAAAAAGACGTAACGTAACAATATCTCGCAAATTTTCGACAGTCCTTTAAACCGGAACTGGTTTACGCAGCTCGGCTATCTTCTCCTGGCATGTTCCAACTTCATGCGATTACTTCGTCGCATGCACTTTCATTGTGATTTGATATAGTGCTTTTTAATTTTTACGGTGTATATTGTGGTCAAAAAGGCAATAAGACTCGCCGAATATTTACAGTGAACTCGAAATTCGGGTGTGCTGATGCAACTCGTCATCCCCCACATTTCAAGCCTATCCCCATGAAGTTTGACTGAAGTGTTCAGCTGTGGTGGTAAAGTGTATTTTGGATTTCATTATGTCTTTTAATTACCGCTGTATCTGACGGTTAACCGTCTTTTTCTGAGCTATTACCTATTTTTTTGGGAGCGATTTGTGGTTTCCGATAAATAATTCTGTACGGTTGAACTACCAAATTGAGATTATGTGCATTTGCAAGCTCTTGGTAAAACAAACCAACATGGTGCACGGTAGACCCGGATTACCCAAACTAATCAAAACAGAAGTGTGTTTGTTCAGATAACCGAAGTTATATGCAAAACAAAGGAATAAAACCTTTTACTTCGCTCAGTTTTAGTGTTGGTGAATTTTGCTTGAAGACTATTGACGGAAACTTTCGCAACGTACAGAAACAGAAATAATGCATGCTTAATTCTTAGTCATTGTCTAAAGAAAAACAGTAGCGGTCAGATGAATAGGCCAAAAAATTGCGTTTGAATATTCGCAACAAAAATATTTGAATCTTCGTACTAAAGCGATATTTTTTACTGTTTAGGCCGTCGGATGCGAGTGCCCAATGGGGTTAAGCACCCACCTCCCAAAAAGAAAAAAAGAACTGTCTTTCATAAAATACAAAACTAAAGATTAATTCAGTCTACTAGGCTAACAACAATAATTAATTACAGTAAAACCTCGTGAACTCAAACTATCGGTTAAGTCGAACAATTTTGTACTATATGGTTGGCCCAATACAAAATTAACCTCGTTATCTCAAACAAATATTGGTTAACTCAAACTCCAAATGGCAATTTTACTACTTAGCACCACACATTCGTGTCGCTTTTGTACCTGAAAAAGTATTTCTGCTGTTTTTACCGAGGAATTAGTAGTTCATTAGACTAGTCCATTACATATTTCACATATTAAACCAATCTGCACTTAGCAAACATTGGATGCAAAGATTTACTCGGTATTCCCCAGGCCAACAGTCTGTCTTGTGTCTTAATGCGTTTTCGTTTAACACAAACTCTGCTTAACTCAAACTGCAATGCCAGTCTCGCTGGAGTTAAGAGGTTTTACCGTATTCAAACCCCAAAAATAAATTAATCTCCTTCCAACCACCCTCCCTCCTACTAGTGTGCTGCAATCCAAAATGCAGGGACATTCCCACTTTAGCATGGTTGGGATAGAAGGAGGAAGGATGAAAACTAAATTGTGTGGACAGGGTCTTGACAAGCCACGGGAAATCGAGGGTAAGATCAAAAGTAAAAAATAGTTCACAATGGCAAATACGATGAAACCTCTATATAACAATGGAACAAGGGTCCTTGAAAATACAACGTTGTATCAGGTGCAGCACTTTTGCATGCATTGTTGCATGAAGAGTATGAATAACAGGTCCATTGTTCTAAGAGGTATTGTTATGAGGGTTAACTATATTTAAACGAGTTATAATTAGGGATCGACTGAATTTACTTTCACCAAATCCGGATCGGTTCCGGATACTTTAAAAGATTTGGCAAATCGGATCCGGATCCTAACCGAATCGAAAATAATACAGTACCTTTGTTGGTTGTTTCAGCCCTTTGCATTTTATTACTGACTAAATTTTCTCTCTAGCTGACTAAAGAAGTAAATTGAGTAATGTTTAAACTTGAGTACACATTTTCACAGTTTGTTCATTGGTTTTCCCCTTATAACTTCTCAACGGATTATGCTAACCATGTGCTTAGCTCCATTGGAAAGCTGGGGGGGGAAAAAATGCTTAGAATGGTATATTGGAATGTCGAAATCGGCCAAAAATTAGCAAAGTTATTGAAAAAATGTGGAGGTATAAAAAATGTTGCCGAATCCGAAATATCCGGCTTCAGATCCAGTTCATATTCGGATTCGGTCGATCACTAGATATAATCTATTCGAATGTACTCTTAAATATTTGTCCAACCCTTAAAAAAAACGGCAAATTTCCAAAAGCAACTCTGATACTTAGCAATTTTCTTAGCATAATGTCGAAAACCATATGTTGGTTCCCGAATTATCAACATTTTAGTGACAGGTGTTGGTACCGATTCTACAAAAACCAGCAATGGAACCAATTAAGTATGAGTATTGGTAGAGTCTTACTGGTAAGGCTTACCAAGCTTCCAACTTGGATAATAATAAAAAAAAGCATCACAGAGCACTACCGAAAATCGCACGCTTGATTGTATCCATTAAAAACCTACTTTAAGGTTATGGTTGATACCGTACTCAAAATATGGAAGATGAGAGCGGCACAACAAACCTTATGTTTCACGTGCCGCCCGTAGTCCTTACAAATGAAACACATGAGAGGTGAGACTTGGCATTCTTCTTCGAGACACGCAAATTCAACTGTATGAGATGAATGATAAACACATTTTAATTTTTCCTTGGGTTTTTCCGAGAGGGGCACACGCTTGTGCTTCGTTAAAGTCTTGGTCGCGTGTGTCTGTTGTGCACAATCTAGACACAAATTCGTGCTGCAGATGGTGCAATATATAACTGCGACATGATCTTCGTTTTCATCACAAGGTACGGCCAACTAAGAAAAGAAAAAAAAAACAAGAAAACAAATTATTTGCAGCCAGAGGATACACTTACAATTATAACTATTACTGTGGTACAATTAATTGGGTAAGTACGAGCACATTGCATGCCAGTTAAGCTTTCATAAGTTCTGAACTGTACAAGATGAAGATCTGAGGTTTACGCTGTTTTAAACAGCTTGAAAGAACTTTCCAATGGAAGTATTACTTTTAAAAACTAGAGACCCGTGTCTTACGCAAAAAAAATTCATCGCTGTTGCCGCAACGTTTTCTGCAGCAAAAAAACTGTAGAAATGTGCGACTATTTTTACAAATTCCGTTATACAAAACTAAGCATAAAGTTGAACTCATCATGTAATACTTTTTTTTCATCACCGACGAGCAGCTTGCTTCAGATGACTTAAGCTAGGTTTATTAGGTATTTGGGAGGATGGGTCATTCTCAGGGTCGGATATATTAGTAGCATTAGAAAATAGAATCGGTTTTGCGTGCCACTAGCGCCTTCATAAAAACGACAGCACGATGTTATCGGCTACACGCAGTTTGCTGTGGGTTACTCAAAAATGAAACGTAAGAAAGTAATGGCGCAACATACTGAATTTAGATCCTCAACAAACATTTTGTCCTAGTCTCGAGCTCGTGTAGATCTGTCGAGCGTAAGCCAAATACGAGCCGATGCTGGCTTCCCTGAAAGATCGCGCTTTAAAACAGTTGCAGCTCAGCGGCCATCTAGTGAGCTTTTTGAGCCTTGACTATCGACACCTATCGTCATGCTACATCGCTAGCATGTTGTGTTATTGTCTTCAACCTAGCGCTGCAGTCGCGCCGTCAATGAGGCAAGGTACGGTAGCCTAAACGTTAGCACGACCATCTTATATTGCAAGAGGTACCAGGTTCGATCCTGACCTCAGCAACTCCTGGCATTTTCGAGAAGGGCCCTGTGATGCCTCGTGCTTGTGTCGACTGTGGCATGTAAAAGATCCTAGGAATATCCGATTGGAATTACCTAGCAAAATTGTCTCTCTCCTTCTGGTGCTATGGCTTTAGCTGGGCGCAAATTAAACCTACAACAGTCACGCCATTACCCTTCTAACGTGTGTTGCGTACGCAAGGAAGCAGGCTGTCTATTACCCCAGAAGCAGAATATTTTCAGCCGGTCTGCGACAAGCTTTTCGCAAACTAAAAACGGTGTGCGGGAAGAGGGAGGTGTCTGCAGGTGGCAGGAAGGGTGTGAAGTGAAGGTGGAATTTTGCATTGTGCAAAATTTTAAGTGAGGCCCATTTGGGTTCATGAACAATTTTCTTGCAAGAATTTTTTTTCTAGACCGTTGTAGGTTGTTTTTGCTAATAACTTAAGAACGACCAAACCTATCGTCATGACAATAGCACCATTCAACAGCTCTCAAAAAAACGGTTAAAATGGTGTATTTGAACGTCAAACTCGGTCGTTTTTTGGCGAAATTATCTCAAAAAGAAGACCAGGAAAGAAAAAGTGTAGGATAAATCGCATTGCAACATTACCAGCCGTACTGCGACGTAGCGTCGCTCGTTGCTCTGATTCTGCTACAGGGTCTGTTACAAAGTTACATCGTCTTAAACACCTAATAATCCTAGCAGGGTTCAGACAATTTTTTAATTCTGAATTTTCCCGACGTTTCCAGGTTTTCCAGATGCATCCAATGGCAATTTCCAGGTGTTTACGAGATGTTTAGTTAGGGAAAAGCAGTACCTTATGGTTTTATTAATATTTGTGTGAAAAATAATCCAACATCCCAGAAAATAGCTGTTTTAGAGACTAGTCCAGACGGGACTAAACGTATTTTCGTCACAGATGTTGGTACTAGCCTAAGATTTGGTTTATTGATGTTATATCTAAAATACTTGAACGTATTAAAGTACAAATTAAAATATTTGCAACTAGCCTAGGATTTTCTTTCTGATCTTTTAATTCAACAAAACTTACACAACAAACACAAAGACATTTTTTCAAATTTCCTTGTCTTTTTCCTGATTTTCAAAAAATTTCTTGTTTTCCCTGAAATTTCCCAGAGATTTTGGCCCAGAGATTTTCCCGAAATTTCCAGGTTTTGTCTGAACCCTGCCTAGACTTAAGGATGCAAGTAACAACAATGACAGAAAACTAAGCCCCATTAAAAAATTCACAACATAGCCGTACATTTTACAAGTTCCACCCCCACAAGTTGTATAAAAATTATACTACACCCCCACCTGTTGCTCTCTTTCTAAACATTCAGCTTGCAGGTACATGGGCCTCTCCTGGCAGTATTGTAGGCGTTCTAATAACTCCAGCAACGCAAAGTTTTTCTTCAGGCCCCACACCCCGGAATCGCCCACAGGAGTCGGCTGACGATCAAACGGACATAATATTGCATCGCTTTGGAGAGGGAGACGAAGCAGACAGCTGTGGCAAAGGGTGTGGCCGCACAACAGAAGACGTGGTACCTTGTCGCCGTGAAGTCCGAACACGTCCTCGCAGACTCTACATTCTAAAACCTATGAAAGATAAATGCATATGAAGGTTGATTACTTTTATTTTGCCTCTGAACACTAGCTGGATAATGAAAGAGATATCTGGACTTTTCTTTTTCCTTTACACGCTACAGCGTACAGCAGTAATACGGCTGCCCCTACTGCATGGCAGCACATGCAAATAAGCCGCTACCTGTGTGATTTGTTCTATAATCTGATCTGCGTTCGTACGCCATACACGAAACCCTTTTGTTAGGTCTCTTCATCAAGGCCCAACTTAAGCCAATTTCAAGGTTTTTTGGACACTACATTAAAAAAAATTATCTACCAATTCCCATACAATGTAATGCATGCATTTAAAGTCTTATTCAGGAGAGGGGGAGGAAGGGACTACCATATTTAACGAAAAGAGGCCTAAAATGTTTTTCATTCAACAAGCGTGTGCTTTTTTTTCTTTACTTGTTTTGCATCAAAAACATCGTATGTATGAAATTGTGCGAAGATTGAAGAAGATTGTGGTTTTAAAATTGTTTTGCATCATTCATTTGAATAGAATCAAGCTAAATCGTGCTTTTTGTCCTTCCACTGACCACACAACAAATAAGGAGGGGAGAACGAAAGCTAACAGCCAATTTAACAATTTGCTCAGGTGCCCTTTCGCACATAAATTGCTTGCACTGCACTGATTTCGGTCTCTAGTCCAATCTGGAGTTCGATCACAAATGCATTTGGCTGCAAACTTATGTCTTGTGAGTTAATTTAATTGAAATTGTTATTTTATTATTATTTTTGGGGTTCACGATGTCTCAGTGGTTAGCTGGACTGTCTCAAATGCCAAAGACCCGGGCTCAATCGCACTCTCCTCCCCCCCCCCCCCTCTTCTGAATTTGGAAAGAGAAGGACCCCGGAAACATACTTCTGCTCATGTCAATTGTGGCATGCAAAACATCCTAGAATCTATAGGGGCAAATTAACACCAGCCACTAGTAAGTCAGTTGGCGACTAAAAATTAAGCATCAGTGGCCACTTGTCGTGAAAAGAATGAATGCATTTAAAACCTTCTCACTTTTGTTAGTAGCAACAAACCTACTATAGTTATTTTGTAATTGTAACTGTTTGACGGAATCCTTAATGGCTTCAATTACATATCCCAAACCATTAAAATTAAAGGGCAATTACATCCATTTTCACATGCATGTCAAACAGGCTAAACGGTTTGTAACTGCAGGGCTGCACTAACAGACGTAAAGCATAATGTGACCAGCTATCAATTGTGTCAAAAGCTATCTGAGGGTTAAAGGTAGTACTAAATTCTATGGTGCCATGGCTGTGCACTCCCTTCAACACGAACACTACCAAATTAAATTAAGAAATGGGCATATTTAATCGCTGGATTCCTTTCAGTACCTATCTAAAGGATGTGCGAGAAGACCAGAAAACATTATTTGGAATTCCCTCCCTTTCAAGTTTCAACCAAAATATTTTCTCTACCCATTCTGACGTGCAAATCGATCCCGGGTATAGGGGGGGAAAGACTAATCGAACCGTGTAGTAGCTGGTTCTCTCCGAAGTTTCCCTCAGGATAGCTGGCGCTCGTATGTAATGCAGTCTCATCCGGTAAAGGGAATGATTTCGGTGAATCCGGTGAATCCGATTCATCCGGTGGATCCGGTTCATCCGGTGAATCCGGTAAAGCGAATGAAACCCCCTCAACCTATTCTCAAACTTTCAATGGGCGAGAAGTCCGGCTTGCTCGCCTGAAACCCAGACGACGGATGCGAGCGCCCAGTGGGCCACTTTTGGGAAATTTTGGAAAATAGAATTGTTGAATTGTATTGAATGAAGGGGAAGGCACGAAAGTAATGGTAAATTAAATTGTGTATAAAATGAATTGTCTAAAATGTGACTGGTAGGATTTTGAACATTGAATTTGAATGTCGAATTTGTATTAGTAATGTATTGATAATATTGATAATATTATATTGATAATATTACCAATATCAATTACCAATTAATTACCAATTAATAATATCAATATACTATATTGATAATATTAGTCGCATGTATTGATAATATTCTGTAGCCTACACACCAAATTGTAAAATAGCGTGTAGGCTAGTTATTTTGGTATAGATATTTACAGTTGTGCGTTTGTACAAGTTTTTGTTAACCGGAACCGAAGTTGTGTATATTTGTGTGTTACAATTTAAAATTTATGTCATAAAATGCCTATTTAGGCGCGTTGAGAAATAAAGTTAAGTGCATTACACTTTCCCCCCTTTTTGTTCGGGAACGGATTTAATTCAATCAAGATTAGACCATCTCCGTTACGAAGATCGCGAAATAATTATTACTGTACGTTAAGATTCTTATTTTATAATCGTTTTAATAACAATCGTAAACAACCACCCTTCATTCAAACGCAGGGAGATAGCCTGTTTATCAAATTCACAATAAAGGCCACCGCACAATAATTAACAAAATGCATGCAAAACGAGCTAATACACATCATGACCTTCCGATATTTCAATGGTTACAAACACTTAAATGTAGAAAAGGGTACAAACGTTTGCTTTTGATGTTTTCAAAGGGGTCCTATTAAATGTATAAAAATATCCTCCGATGATGGACTCGCCACCAGACGCCATAGTATTAGTAGACTACCTCATAGAGTTATATATATTATTTTGTTACTACCTCACTAAAGCAAGGCTCCCAAGGTCCACTGGCATTAAAGATGCTTTATCAGTCACGAAAACATATAGGGCAGTGACACGACGTAGTATTATTATATATAACTCTATGGTGGAGCCAGTTACTGGATTAGCTGCAAGGTGCACTGGTGGGAGGAAAAGAAGAGCGTCTTACAGAAGCCAATGGATTTCTTAGGCGCGATTTTTGTCGAATTGTTGGCAGTTGCTGACATTTTTAAGCAAGAGGAATCTTTATTTTCCTATTACAATCTAAGCAGCATAAGGGATTGGAGAAAACAACGGTTTTTTAAGTCTACGAAATTCACTCTCAAAGCACTGGCTTGCCTAGAAGTTCCGTTGTTTAAAGGGATATACCTCCCAGCGCCATTTTTCTCGATCCTCCACATCAAGTATGGCCCCAAAGGTCTACTTACTTACAGTTAGTCTTTCCCTTGCTAAAAATCCGTTTTAAAATGTGGCGTCTAGGAGATTTTCTGTTGAATATTACTAACTTTATTACTTTCGTCCCGAACATAAATGATGCAACGCGCGCCTACAATGACCTTGGAAGTTTTATCTGTGGGTGCGCAGTATTAATTTTAATCATTTGCTAGTAATTATTATGCGATCAAAAATCTAAAAGGCTAATGCAGTAAAAATTAAAATTAATTATTCCAATAGATCGCCGAAGCAAAATTATAAGACACTATTCTACAAAATTATAAATTGTGACTTTTAAAATACAAGAATCATTCCGTTTTTTGACGACACAATCAATGGGTTCACGCTGGCTGGACTATTTGGCGCAATGCCAAGTGAGACAGTAGCTACTTTTATTCCTGCGAGGAACGAAGCTACCGTCTCAGTTGACCTGTTGTAAATATGCGGATGTGATCGTCGCGTGGGTGTTGTGAGGCAGGCGGAAGGTTATAAAGCAGGCCGTATGTTGCTTAAACCACCATTTCAATCTAGTGCCCCTTGCAAGTATCTCTCTTGTAGCAATATGCCGTCACTTGACGCTGCTCTTGCGCTCCACAACATTGATTGCGTTAGAAATTGTCCTAAATTAAATGGCGTCATTTTATGGCGAGGTCAATTGTTTGTCGTACATATGTCTATCAAGTTGTGGATTGTCATTTTTCAAGTGCTGCAGTCGTAAAAGAAACGCGTAGCGCTTTAACGGTGAGAAAACCGTTGAGCCGTTGAAGCAAGGCAATCTGAGATTAAAGCTGAGTTCCTCGTTATTTTGCTGCTTTTCCTGGGATAGTTAGGTATAGACACGTTAGGGGCCGTGTACCGTACGGCATGAGAAGAGCGGGGAATTCGTATCTGAAGAATTTGTATGCAGGAAAATTCGTATTTTACTCTGCTCCCTGTTTATTTTTAAACCAAGGAAGAATGACGAAGCGTAACGATTGAATTGTGAGATCTGAAACCCAGAAGGTTTCTCCCGTAACTTTGGTCAGATCCCAATTCCCTTCGATTCTCAGACCGTACGTACTGGACGGCTCCTGGCGTGTCTCTCACCTGTCACCAAAAGAAAACCAAGACACAAAATAGTCTAAAATAGTCTAAAAACGCAAAATAGTTCTAAAAACGGCCTATGCATAGCAGCGGCGGAGCTAGTATCGAAGTAAATGCACGTGCTCGCCGTTAGTACTGAGCGCGAGCGAAGAGTCAGACTTTTGTTGTGTCTGGTTTTATTAACTTTTGCTGTCACTAACTGAATAGCACAAAGCTAACCGGTCTGGAGTGGAGCGAAGAACGCAGCTAGTATCTCAGATGGCATTGTCTTGAAGCAATTCGAGATGGCCACAGCCACCCATAGTAAAGGCCGGATCAGATCAAGACAAATTCCGCGCGTAAAATCAACCATTGACATAGAAGGAAGCGCAAGTTTGCTAGGTGGTGCCATCTCTACACCAAGCAGCGAAATTTAAAACTAACCGACGAGGGTTCAAAATTCTGTCAATCGATGACGCCACTTGGCAAACTTGTCGCGTCGGTGTTTGTTGCGCCTTCTAGAGGAGCATTTAGTGGGGGAGCAACTGGTCAAATTTGGGATTCCGTGTAAATTTCGTGATACAATATTGCGGTTTTTTTTTAACGTGGCAGTAAATGGCCCGAAGACTTCAAGAATAGTCACCATTACCGTAAAATAATGTTCGTTTAGCGCTGCAACACCGGTAAATCTAACGATGAGAAGATATCACGTTTTAGTTCATCCCGCTAACACTAATCAATGCTACGATTGGGGTTTTCCGTTCTTCGTGCTTTCAGTTCAGCGCAACGCTTGGACGACGCGTCTAGCATGCTACGTGAACTTTTAAATATAGATACTGTTGGACGTATCGAATACATTGCTGAACTTGTTGAGCTGTGTTGTAGTTTAGTTATGTACTGAACGTTCAGATACCTGTTCCCTTCGGTTTACAGGCTTTACGGTACTGAACGGCTCCTGACGTGCCTATCACTAACTAATATCGGAAAGCCACAGCCACCGGATCAGCTTTAACTTCCACCAAAAGTATATAAAACCAGACAACAACAACCAGACTACAACCAGTTTTCGCCTCGCCATGCTTTGATTGTGGAAAGTAATAGAACCAGAGGGGGTAGTCTCAAAACAAGCTTTTTGTGACGAGCCCCTGTGATTAGAACTGCCGAAATTACGAGACGCTTCTGTTTATTTAACCTTGGCGTAGGTTGGCGTGGTCCAACAGTTTTTCGTGTGAGTTATGTGGTGTATTTCAAACACAAGTGGGGTTGAAACAAACACTCGTCTTATTACTTTATTTTATACTAATTAAAAAAAATTAAACGTGTTAATTCAGTATTTCACAACTATTTTGTTTGTTTGGCTGTTGGGCAGCTGAATTTGGATGGCTTGCCTGCGTTACTTGTTGTTGCCTAGCAACCAGTAGGCGAGAATGTGAATGATGCGTTGTGTTGCGAACCTGGTTTTTTTTAAATATTTCTACTGGAGTAAACGTTTTCTCACTTCACACTATGTTATGAGAGGAACCATAAATTATCTATCTTCAATGTTAAAATTATTTTATTTGTTTTGAGTAGTCATAACAACGTCTCGAAACGAGATCGTATCACATCATTCCCATTGAATTCAATGCGAATACGTGGATGTGCTCGATCGTCGCCAGTCTAGGTCCCTGCCCTAAGCTCGTAATATAGCACTGCCAAATCATATGAAATATATATAGAAGCATACTTGGCCCAAGTGAGTAGCAGCCAGTATTCGGAGCTAATTCGCACATTTTTGAACAATGAATCGACTTTATCGTAATATTTAATATTTCGCTCGATCGTTCATAGGTGTTAACATGTTTTTGAACAATCTCAGATCAACTACCGTACTCATTTGAACGAGCGTTCACACGGGTTTGCCTACTAACCGCAATGCAGGAAGCCGGAGAAACGTCTTCAAGTTCATCTTCCCGTGAACGCTCGCAATGAGAAGTCGATTCATTATTGAAAAATGTGCGAATTAGCTCTGAATACTGGTTGCTACTCACTTGAGCTGACTTGAATCGGTGCCGTTTTCCGCCATGTTTGATTTGCCAGCTAGTGTGAGGGCAGAGAACTTCCAGCGAGGTTACGTGATCCGAATGACGCCGGAGATCCGAAGACGCCTGAGATAGGCCCGTGTAAAAAGTTATTTGCGACCTGGAGTGGAGCGAGGAACGCAGCTGCTATCTCAGTTGGTCCTGGGTTGAAGCCGCCAAAGAAGCTAATCATTCGATCGCGTTCCTCTAAGTTTGAGATAAGCTACAGTTGCCAGATGCACGTTCCTTAGATAAAGGATTTGTATTCTATACGGCTTACAATTGGCAAATTTACTACTGGTCGTAAATATTATTTTTTAAATCGATTCCGTAACAACTTTATATTTTAAATTTTAAAAGGTTCTGTGAACACCTCAACCCCATTAGACAGAGACATCAGCTAATAGTATATACACGCAATTGTTAACGTCAACACTATATTTCATATTCAAGTTTAAATTTCAAACAATTTTTGTAGTCCCGGAGGTGGGAGATAGCACCGAGGGATAATAATTTCATGAAAGTTAGGCAGTACTTCCTAAAGCACCGAACAGAACGCACCGCTGTCACAGACAGTTTGGCTCCAAACTTGACGTCGCTCGTGCGCAGTGATGTTGCGTCAGCCATTCAGTACCTTCCTAAACTACAGTACAGCTCAACAAGCTCAGCAGAGTATTCGATACGTCACACTTACACCGCGACCAGGCGCGTGTCTAATGGGTGTGACCAGGCGAGAGCAATGCCGAATTGCGAACCATCTCAGGCAGGTGGTTTGCTGAGGGGGGGGGGGGGGGTTTGAGCATGCGCGACGTAACGGTTTTGACGAAACAGATTCATCGCTAACGATGTTGACGTCAATTAAGCCGCATCAACACGGATATTAGCAGGGAATGAGCCAAACTGTTACCAACAGCGGTGCAGTTGGTTCGCTCTATTTGGTCGTTTAGGAAGGTACTGTGTAGTACAGAGTTAGCTAATCTATGCACAACGCGGCTAGGTTCATCCCGCATGAAAGCCTGTGCATAATTCATTATTATCCCATAATGCGATATTATACCACGGCTGAGACGTCACCCTACCTCAATGCCATGCTACATTTCCGTGACCGGAAGTTAATGCATTCTTCCCTGAAGGATGCTTCTCTCACTGGAGGATTCTTCAAATCGTCGCTAGATGGCCAGCTGCGCAACCCTTCTTATAAAAGCAGCTAGGCAATGCCCGCCTGCCATCTTTTTTACCCTCTCGTTCAGTCAGGTGGTGACACAAGACGGGAGGTAGGGCGGGATACAGGTAATGTACGTTTCCTCCGGGCAACAGAAACAATTTTCAGCCGGCCAGACAGGAGGGCCGGCAAAGTACTCTTTCTATTGCCCTTCGGAAACATAGATTACCTGTGTTTTTATTGCATTCAACAGACCTCGTCAACTCTGGTGGAGGGGTCCACCTGACGGGTTGCCCTAGGGTTGCGAGCTAGCTCCCCCCAAAAAATCAGAGATTTTTTGCACTTTTTGAAAACATAGGAGTTGTGGCTGTCAGAGTTGAGGATATGATGCAGGGTTGAAGTTTATGATGAGTCTTGCTTCAGCTTCAGGACATCTGCTTCAAGACATCGGATATTTTCAGTGCTTAAGGGGGGATTGGATGACACATCTGGCAGTGATTGTGGATGCTAAACAGTGTAATCTATTTTCTTGGTTTCTCGTGTTCGTGAGGAAAACTGTTTGTAAGGGACTGTTTAACTTTCCCGAGATGCGGCTTCCAAGACGTCCGAGACTGCGATGTTGATGTGGGAGGTCTCATGTGCTGATGTCGGACATAGTTCATGTATTGATGTTTGATGGTCGTTTGTTGATGTCTTCGTTGGTGTTGTCGATGACAGTCTTGATCACTGAGGCGAACATCATTGTAAGTGTTATACCGGGGAAAAAACTGGAGCGGCTAGGAAGAGTTGGTTTATGACTCTTGCAAAATTCCAGATGTTTTGTTGTTTTATTTTGGAACCATAAGGCATGTGTTGGTTAGAGAAGCCTTTCAGGTTTGACGGCAGCAATGCTCTTGATGCGGGCTTGCCGGTTGATTGGGAAGGCTTGCAGCTAATTTGGTTTGACACGGAGGTGGTTCTTTAACAGAGTTAAGATGTTGGAGGATCCACTGTTGCGGCCATTCTGCGGTGCTTTCAATGGGGAACCTAGGGTGAACATGAGGTCCCTGCCAGGTTCAATCAGAGCGATCAGTCGAAAGCTTGTTGCAATGTAGGTGATGGGGTTCAGTGCTGTTCTGTTGGACTGGATTATATAATCCTCAACTCGTTGGAAGGTCTGTTGTAAGAGTCTTGAAGAATAACTCTTTGTCATGGGAGAACTGGTGTTGATGGTGCTGTTTGTTTTGGACGACTAGTTCCAGACAAGTTGTTAGAGGCTTGTAGTGAAGCTTGTGTCTTCAAGCATGACGTGATTGTTAGTTCATGGTGATACTAGACGACAACGTTCATCTTGTTCTTGTGTTTGATGCGTGAGTTGGTGACGTTTGAGGTCGGTTGATTGAGGCCAGCTGACTCAGTTGGTCATGATGACGTGAGTGTTAGACGTGGATGACGATTGTCTTGGTCTTCAGAACGATGTGTGATTTGTAGCGCCAACGGAGACAAGCTGTTAGTTTTGGGCCTCGACTGCTTGAGGCTCCCGTCATTGGGTGTGTTTGTCAGGAACCGTGTAAACAATGATGGTTGCCTTGTTCTTAGGTTGATGCGAGATTTATGAATCGTGGTCAAGACAAGTCGTCCGGGACAAGTTGTCTGATTCTTGGGTTCAGTTGTTTGAAACTTCACTCATAACGTGGGTTTGAGTCACGAACGAGGTGAGATGACGACGACCGACTTGGTCTTCAGATTGATGTGTGATTCGTGGATCATGGTCGTGACAAGTTGTCTGGGACAAGCTGTCCATTTCTCGCTTTCAATTGCTTGAAAATTCATTCAAAACGTGAGAGTGAATCACGGATGAGATGAGACGATGATCGATTTTCAGGATGAAGTGTCACTTGTGGACCACGGCTGGGAGAAGTTGTCCGGGACAAGTTGTCACGTCCTTGTCAAATCATCCCTTGCGTTGATTGGGCTGAACTGTGTGAGGTAAATCGGGAAGGTTGTGTGTTGTGCCTGTTTTGTTCTTCTGTTTGCTTTGAAGAATGGTGGTTTTCGACCAGCTGTTGGTTGTCTAACTCTTTTTTTTTTTGGTGCTTGAAGCTTGAAGCTTGAAGCTTCGGCGACATGAGTGTTTTTCAGAAAGAAAAACGTTTGTTATGGAGTGGCTTTGAGTTTGGCTTGGCTTTGCTTGGCTTGGCATGGTTTGGCTTGGCTTGGGTTGGTTGCGTGATTCGTTGCTCATGGTGGGGAGTGTCAGTCCGATTCTTGTCCGTAGTTGCTTGAGATTTCCTTGTCACGTTAGTGACAACACGAGTGAGGCGAGGCGATGATGGGTGTCTTGGTCTTGGATGACGACGAGAGGAGCTGTCTTGGGACAAGTTGTCCGATTCTTGCTTTAATTGCTTGAAAACTTCACACATAACGTTGGCCGGACAAGACGATGGTGGCACTGGTTTTCAGGTTGGTGAGTAATCTTTGGATCACGGATGAAAACGAGATGTTTAGGAGCGTGTAGTCTGTTTCTCGGTTTCAGTTGCTTGAGACTTCACTCATAGCGTAAGCCTGAGTCACGAACAAGACAAGACGACGATGATTGTGTTGATCTTCAGGTGGAGAAGCCGAGATGTCCTTGATAAGCTATCCAATTCTTGGTTTTACTCATGACGTGAGTGTAAGTTACAAACGGGCGAGATGACAACGAACGTCTTGATTTTGAATTCATGCGTGAGTAGTGGATCATGGTCGGGACAAGCTGTCTGATTCTTAGCTTTTTTTTATCCCTTGAAATTTTAGACATTACGTGAGTGTGAGTCACGAACGAGACGAGACGACAATGATCGTCTTGGTCTTGCGGTGGTGAAGACGAGCTGTCCTCGATAAACTGTTGAATTCTTGGTTTCAAAAGTTTGAAAACTTGACTCATGACATGAGTGTAAGTTACAAACGAGAAGAGATGACAACGGACGTCTTGACTTCGAATTCTTGCATGCGAAGTGGATGATGGACGAGACAAGCAGTCGTAGTCAAGCTGTCTGATTCTTGGCTTCTGTCCACTGAAATAACAGTCATAACGTGAATGCGAGTTCCAAATGAGACGACGTGGTGACGGCCATCGTCACTTTTAGCTTCATGCATGAGTTGAGGATGATGTTCGGGACAAGCTGCTTGATTTTTGGCGCAGGTTTGCTTGCTTGCTTGTTTCTTTGCATGTTTGCTTCCTCACATGCTTGCTTGATTTCTTGGTTGTTTGCATGTTTGTTTGCTTGTCTGTTTACTCGCTTGCTTGTTTTCTTGCACGTTTGTTTGCTTGTATGCTAGTTTGCTTTCTTGCTTGTGAAGACTTTGGACGTTTTGTGTGTTTGTCATGTGTTAGACAAGGTGCAGATTGTCTTACTGTTCGTGATGTTAGCCTAATTTGTGTGTTCCGGATCAAACCAGTTGCTTGAGACAAGCTGTCTAAGCTGAGGCTTTAAAGGTCGTGACACTGTGCTTGTTTTGACTTGGCTTGACTTTTCTTCGCTTGGTAGGGCTGTTTCTTTTTAGTTGATGAGCATTCGTGAAGTTGAAGATTGTCTTGAGTCCGTAGTTGAAGATTGTCTTGAGTTGTCGAGATTTGGAAGGGGGGGATGGTGTTCAATTTCTCCCTTTTTTTTGAGTTGATTTGTAGACGTCGTTGCTGTTGTTCTTAGTCTGTTGTTGTTTGATCCGCTACGGGTTAAAGGTAATTTTCGTTGTTTGAGTGCATGAAAAACATTGTTCAAGAATCCTTTGTTCTTCAGAGGAAGAATGATCGAATCATGTTTTCCGGATGGGAGCAGCTGTCTGGAAATGGAAGCGATTTTCCGTCTTCGTCTTGGTTTTCACGGAAGAGATTGCGGACGGGGTTCAAGGTTTCCCGGCAGGACCCGTGAGCGAGCCGTGCATGACGAGGCGAAGCGGTCAGTCGCGAGGTAGATGTGTTGACAATCGGCTGGGACCCAGGGCGAAGCTAGCAGGGGCAAAGGCGAAGGCGAAGCAAAGTTGATGCCGAAGGCAAAGCTGAGGTGTAGTTGAAGCAAAGTAGAGGGCTGTAGGGGCAGGTGTCAATGCAGCCTAGTTCGTTACGAAGTCGATCAGGAAGACGGCGTAGGTGATGGGGAAGAGATGCCAGTTTGCTTTTGTCCCATTCCAGTGGCCGGGAGGAGTCCGTTCTTAGCGGTGTGGTCCCTGATGGGCTTCGGCGGCAGCCGTGCCTTGAAGCCGTGAGGTCGGAAGCGAAGCGGCAGGAAGGCCAAGTGCCAGCCGGCGAAGTGTACAAGACGAGCTCGTTGCCATGGTAGTCAGGTGGGCAGGAGCGCAGCAGCGGTCGGGCGAGGGTCTAGAAGGCAGGATGCGAGCACGGCGGGCGAGAAGTCTGAAAGACGGCGGGCATCAATCTAGTTAGGGCGGAGCAGCCGTGGCAGAGCCAGCGGCGAAGGCGGAGCGTTCACTAAAAATTCAGGATCAGGATGCGTAGGGCTGGCGGGCATAGGCGCAGTCCTGGGTGAAGGCTTGGCCGAAGATCTGGATCTTGCAATCAGGAACGGTGATGAACCGAGGGCGAAGACAGCAGACTTGAGCTCTCCAAAAGGGCGAATGCGTAGGTGAGGGCGCAGGCGAAGGCGGAGATGGATGGGAGAGGAGCGAAGTGTCCGTTCGATGCGGGTAAAGGAAAAAAAAGAAGGCAGGCGGGCATCGCCGAGCTACTTTTATAAGAGGGGTCATGCATGCGCAGACCGGGTTGCGCAGCTGGCAATCTAGCGACGATTTGAAGAATCCTCCAGCGAGAGAAGCATCCTTCAAAGATGAATGCAATAAAAACACAGGTAATTTATGTTTCCAAACGGCAATAGAAATCATCCCTAAGTTTCTGGTTTCTAGTAATTCGAGCTTCCTCCGCTTTCTTACCTCATTGTTGCCGAACGCCATTGTCTAACTGATACTTGAAATATAACGATAAAAAAAACTCTTGTACAACACTGGATCAAGACAGGGTCTGATAGGGTACACCCCGACCTGGAGAATACACAAATTCTTTTCCCAACAAAATTTTTATCAACAAAGAATTAATTTAGAAACTGTTTGCATCTTAGCTCAGCGGCATCCAATACATAATCGTCTTATGCCTGAAAATAAAAAGTAGTCCGAATATATATTCTCATCTTGCACAAACTCTGAATTAAACATTTTTCTGTTACGGTACTTTGGTTTATAAACCCCAGCAGTCGCCTCCACCAGCATTTGCCAGAAATAATGTCTGGTTCTCCTATTGCCAGGTTTCGCCTTGGGTTAGGTTCATTTTCCGTGTTTTATTTTATTTTATTGTGCTTTGTTGGTTTATCCAGTGTTTTATGTTTTTTAGCCCATTACAAAAAATTGCTTGATAACAAGTCGTTTCCGACTCAAAATGATGTAATCACTAGGTTTCCATGTGCACCTTATTGGTTTGTTACGTTCAATCATTAGTCTGTTACTTTCCTCTTATTCAGAAGAATTCGATGACGTTTACTTTGCTGTCCACATTCACAGCCAGTACGGTTCCGAGTCCTTCCCCTGACGCATCTGATTCTATTATGAAACGGTGGGGGGATTTCAAAGTTTGGAAGCACTAGGAACCCCGAGTCCTAGAGTTTGTTCTCTAAAGTCTCAAAGGCCATTTGATGTACTTTGGTATATTTGAATTCTTGGTCATGGTGTAGAGGAGCTGCGGCTATCGAGAAGTTCCTGGTGAAGTTCTGAAATAGCCACACAAGCCAATGAAGTTTCGAGTTTCTTCATGATGTTGGGCCTTGGAACGTTACGTTATCGCCATCTTGGGTTACATAGTTAGCTTGATCCCTTTCGTTGTAACACATATTCCCAGAATCTTGAGCTGTGCTGCCCCTTTTTCAGCTGAAGCCCACTTTCCGCAGACGATCAAAGATGGCTCATAGTGCACTGAACTGCTCCTCCCATGTTTGGTTGTGATGATTGTGTTGTCTATGTATAAAATACATAGGGTACCAATGAGATATCCAAGAACCGAGGTCATGGTGATGTGTCAGGTACCAACAGACACCTGACAGACCTAATTTCAAAATATGTTCCATCTCTAACTAAACGTACGTTATTATTTTTTTCTGTAATACATTTTGCTTCAGCATTTCCTAGCAGCCCCGCCATCACAGAAATGCTTCAACAAATCAGCAGGTATCGTATTTCAGCCAATTATCAGATAGATAGTGGCGCCCGCAGACATAAAACTTGCACTCACGTAGTAAGTGCAAGTTTAACGTCTAAGGGGCGCAACTATCTTCGTGTAGGCTCGGATTAGAGTGGGATATTCTGGTTTACTCTCTAATTTGCTGTTATTACTATAACGAAAACCGTACTGGTGTTACTGTAGCTGCAGTTGTAGCAACTCGATATAATGTGTGAGGTGCTATTTGAATATTGTATTTTGCTTAAACTGACAGTCACATTAAAAAATTGAACAAAATACTGTTGAAATTAAAAAAAAAAAATACAGTAAATTTGTAAGGATAAAATTCTTTAATACAATAATAAAATGTTAATTAAAGGTCACTTTAAGTGATTTGTTAGGCCTTTTTAAACATGAACGATGTAAAAGGCAATAGAATAATTAACTCGTTTATACAATTTTAAGAAAAAATTAGAAATTTCTAACGTTAATACCACACGGATTAAGGCACTAAAAAAAAAAAAGTGCTGCCAGGAGGGAGAAGGAGGAAGTAAGGAAAGGATAGAGGAGGGACAAGGTCGAACTGGTCGAGAGAAAGAACGTGGTGAGGAAAAAAAGAGTGAAAGAGGACGAGAAGATAGCAAGAAGGAAGAGAAAGTAAGTGATGGGGCGGAACAGCAGCGTAATTGTGATGGTGTGGACAGAGTAGGCATTGGTGTGGAGGGCAGTGGACCTGTGTGCACTGGGGAAGAGACTGCGGTGCCTCAGATGAGATTTGATGTAGTGTGAAAGAAGAAGGGAATACAGATGAGTGTTGTTGGTATAGTGGGTGGAGGGGTTGAGAACTTGATTGTGCGTTAAGAAAGAAGTGCACTGTTGGGTGGTGAAGGTAAAAAGACTGCATTGGGGTCCGATATTGATGGCGTGTGGGACGGAAAATGGTTGGACAAACGGGAAGTGTAAATGTTGTTGGTGGAGTTAGAAAGAAAGTGGTATTGCTTCGAATCAATGAGTAGGGATGAGGTGAGGGAAAGGGGGGGGGGGGGGGGGGCCCTCCCAGTAATATGCGGCGAGGGGAGGCGGCGAAGTATGGTGATGATCGTGATTCTGTGGGGGGGGGGGACATTC